>CBVK0100793874.1:0-27771 GCA_900067695.1 Picea abies | reverse complement strand
ACTCACAAAATATGAAATATTAGGTCTGGTTGTGGTGAGATAATTCAAACTACCCACCATTTGTCTATACACAGTGCCATTCACCTCCTTTGAACCATCATCACAAGAAAGTTTCACATTCTATTGCATGGGAACAGTAGAAGACTTACATTGATCCATTTTAAATCTCTTAAGTATTTCTTTGATATACTTACTCTGACAAACAAAAGTTTGGCCTGCATTTCTCTAAACTTCAAGACCTAGGCAGTAATGTAACTCACCAAGATCTTTCATTTCAAATACCTTTGATAACTGCTCCTTGATTTCATCAATTAACTTCTTTGCATTTCCTGTAATTATTAAATCATCAACATATAATGAAATCAATACTATATACCCTTGTTCATCAAATTTGGTATACAGATTTGGATCACTTTTGCTCCTCATAAAACCCTGTTGAAGAAAGAAAAAGTATATCTTCGCATACCATGACCCAGGTGCCTGTTTTAGTTCATACAATGCTTTCTTTAACTTACACACTAAGTGTTCTTTCCCCTTTTCAACAAACCCTTCAGGTTGAGTAAGGTAAACCTCTTCCTTTAACTCACCATTCAAAAATGCAGATTTAACATCTAACTAATGCAACTTCCAATGATACTTTGTAGCTAAAGCAATTAACATTCTGATAGTATTCAATTTAGCTATTGGTGTAAATGTTTCAACATAATCAATACCTTCTGTTTGTGAATACCCCTTTGCAACCAGTCTAGCCTTATACTTATCTATACTACCATCTGTTTTAAACTTGGGTTTGTATATCCATTTGCATCCAATGGGCTTCTTATGTTTAGGAAATTTAGTCAATTCCCAAGTATTGTTTTTCATTATAGATTCATATTCTTCCTCCATTGCATTTTGCCATTCATCATGTTCATTAGCTTCATCAAAATTCATGGGTTCTATGACATTTGAAATGGTACTCATTAGGGCATAGTCTTTATACCTCTCAGGAAGCCGAATCTGTCTTGAAGATCTTCTCAACTGATTATCTTCCTCCCCATTTTGTGAAGATCTGTCTTCACTTGTAGGTGAACTGTGACTGCTGGAATTGTCCATATCACTAAGTCCTTGCTGTTGTTGTTGCTGTCGCTGCGGGGATGGATGTTGTTGTCACTGCGGGGATGGATGTTGTTGTGTGGGAAGCTGTTGTTGCTGCTGCTCTTCTTTAACTCCTTCATCAAGAAGTCTCTGCCATTCCTCATGACTATTGTCATCATGATTTCCTGCTTCCTACTCATGGAAAAGTACATCTCTACTTGCAAATACTTTGTGAGTAGCAGGATCAAACAATTTGTATGTTTTAAATTCAGAACAGTACCCAATGAAAATATATTTAGTGGCTTTAGCATCCAATTTCCTCCTATTCTCCTTTGGAATATGTGCAAAAGCCTTACACCCAAATACTTTCAAATTATTAATTGCGGGTTTGGAAACATACAAGGCTTCGAAAGGAGTAACATTATCAAGACACCTTGTTGGACTTCTATTCTTTAAATAAATTGTAGTATTTATGGCTTTAGCCCAAAATGCATTTGAGAGATTCTTACTTTTCATCATACTGCGTGCACACTCTACTAGAGTTCTGTTTTTCCTTTCAGCGACTCTGTTTTACTGTGGAGTGTGAGGTACTGTAAACTGTTGTACTATTCCATTATCTTTGCAATATTTATTGAAGTCCCTTGATTTATATTCTCCCCCTTGATTTGAACGGAGAATTTTGATGGATTTTCCTATCTGCTTTTCCACCATGGTTCTGAATTCCTTAAAGTACTCGAAAACATCACTTTTTCGTCTAACGAAGTAAACCCATGTGTATCTCGTGCAATCATCAATAAATAACAGAAAGTAAAATGTACCTCCTAAAGACCTAGTCTGCATAGGCCCACAAACATCAGTATGCACAAGATCTAACACATCCCTCTTTTTCTTATCAGGATTAGAGGGAAATTCATCTCTGTGCATCTTTCCTAATGCACATCCATCACAAGCAACTTTCTCATTCTTTAACATGGAAAGTCCTTCAACCATATTCTTTTTTTGTAATAACAATAAATCAAGATAATTGATGTGTCCATACCTTTGATGCCAAAGAATCTCTATTGGCATAGTGGCAGAAGTTAGTGCATGATGTGCTTTGCTAGTAACATCAAGTTTGTATAGACCTCCTACTCTGACACCTGTTGCAACAGTTCAGAAGTGGTCCAGCAGATCCTTCACTATGCAATAATTCTTGAAGAATTCAACCTTCAAGTTTTGATCTGTAATGGTGGACACAAAGATCAATTTTTTCTTTATTCCTGGCACATACACCACATTGCGAATGTGACGAACAATACCATTCGGCAATGTCACATGAATGTCTCCATATCCCTTGATTTGATGAGCGCAGTCATCTCCAAGATATATGATGGCACCATTCTGTGTTTCTTTAAAATTAGCATACCAATTTTTATTACAAGTCATATGTATTGATGCTCTGGAATCCACAAACTAGGTATCATAATTATCCGTTTCAACAAATAAAGCAGCGTTAGACAGAAACAGCTTAAGATCTCGTAAGTCAAAATTCAGGGGTTCATCAATATCATCACTAGCAATAAATAATTTGTGATCTTGATTTGAAGATTTTTCTTCATAATGACCTGAATGTGTTATAGGTTTATTCCTAGCCTCATCACCTTTCTTCGTATGACATTCTTTAACCATATGTCCAGGTCGACCACAATAAAAACAACTCTTTGACTCATTCCTATCAGATTGCATACCTTGATTTGGAGATTGTCTTCTCTGCAATGAACTGTCTCTCTACCATGAACCGCCTCTCTGCCATGAACTGCCTCCTCTGCCTCTTACTCCTGATCTCCCTCTCGCAGATCTATTATTTGACCACAGTGCCAAATCTTTACTTTGAGGCTTTAGATTCCCACGCCTCTCTTCCTCTTGCAACAAAATACCTGTCAGTTCTTCAAACATGGGAGGTTTCTCCCTTGCTGCAAGACTTGTTATGAACATATGATAATCTTCTGGCATACCATTTAAGGTAATAGTCACTAGATCAGTGTTGGAAACAGTTTCCCCTATATTTACTAGCTTGTCTTTCACCTCTTTAATGTGACCCAAAAATGAACTAACAGATTCATTTCCATCCATCTTAATGCCTAGCAATTTAGTTTTCAGGAACAAAATGTGATTTGTGTTGCTAGTTTCATACAATGCTTTAAGACCTGTCCATGTTGCAGTAGAAGTTGTAGCGTCTCTAATATGTGAAATTATGTTATCTTTAACTGACATGCGCAACAATACCTTTGCCTTGTTTTCGCGCTTCTCCCAATCTTGGATCTGTGTTGCTGTCGCACCTGCAACCGCATCAGGTTTCAGTTCAGTTCCCTTCGCAATGTTCCAGACACCATAGCCCTCCATGAGCATCTGCATCTTGAATTTCCAATTAATGAAGTTTGAGCCATCTAACTTGTTGGCGTCGTTGAGGTAGGTATCCGCTAGAGGATTCGCCATCTCTACAAGTTAGTCTTTGCAAGTGAATCACCAAAGATATGCAGCTTTTTGTCAAATTTTCTCTTGTGCTGAGCAATCTGTCGATCTGCCTTTGGATACCACCGATCCGACTCAATCTCGGCTCTCAACTTTCACACACAAAATCTCACAAATAATATTCTCTTGAATAAACTTTAATATCCACTTATACTTCAAAATAAAGCTCACTTTGAATAAAAAACCACTTCACAATTTCTTAAATCTCTTACTCTCCTTAATAAACTTCTTTACAGTCCATATAAATTTTTAAACTCCACATGCATCCACCTTTAATAATAAAAACTCCACCTTTATGATTTTCAAAGATAATCATAAGAAAAAAACTTCACTTTAATAAAAACAAAGTATACCTCACTTTAATAATAAAAGACTCACTTTAATAAAAGAGTCCTTCCTTCAATTTCACGCATGCAAAGCTTCACACACATGCAATCAAACTCCACGCATGCACCCGATCTCAAAAACTCACGCATGCATTCATGCATGCAAACCCCGCACGCACCAGCCTCAGGCATTCAAAACCTTCATGCTTGCTCCCAAGCTCATGCACCAACTCAAAACCTTCAAGCTTGCTCCCAAGCTTATGCTGCACGCTTCAATATTTGTTGTCAAACTCCACGCTCCTCCTCGAAATGATATGCAGCCGGCTCATGCAAGTCAAGCTCTGATACCAAGATAAAATATACGAACCAAACACACGGTGAAGTTACATGCAAACTAAAGACAACTAGACTCTTAACTAAGAACTGACTCTTAACACGCCTACAATTGACTCTCACAACTGAAACTTATAACTGGTGTTTACAACTGGTGTTTTCTCCATTATTTCCAAATCTTTGGTATTGCTAGGATGCTTGGGATCCATCTCCAGCTGCAAGAACTAAGCCAAGGGACATTGTCTGCTTTTCAATTAGGGACCATCGGCTACGTCGCGCCTGGCAAGATTAAAATACTATCTAACTTTGCCATTTTATGTTGTTTGTTTGTATCATGACATTTAAGTATTTAAATTAAGCAACAATGTGTGTGAACAAGATGCTTAGTGTGCAATTGCAGAGTTTACGTATATGGCGAGGGTGACTCCCAGCGCAGATGTGTTCAGCTTTGGCATAATCCTCATGGAGTTATTGACGAGGAAAAAACCCACCAGTATTCCTAGCTCGTCTTCTGCTTCTGACCAAAAAGACACTACTTTGCAAGAATGGATAGAAAATGCTCTCAAGGATTGCTAGAGCTTAAATAGTATAGTTGATCCTCTCCTGTTACAGAATGTGTCTGAAAAGGAAGAGGAGAAGCTGGCAAGTTTATTGAAGATATCGTTGATGTGTACCAAAGCAACACCAGAGAATCGTCCAAGCATGAGCCAAGTTCTGCCCTGGCTGTTGAAGATCAAAGAGAACCGCATGCATGATAATGATAATTATTAGGATTTCTCAAATTCTTGCTTGGAATTTAGAAATAATTGATGGACTGGATGCAATATTGTCTTCTTCCTGCATGCAATATCGTTTTATTCTTGTCTGGAATAAGTGATATGGACTGGACTAACTCGTCCACCCGCTGAATGGAAAAGCACTTCAGTCTCCTTGGAAATCTACAATAACTGCGACCCTAGTAAACAAAATGGACAACCTAATCAATGAAGGGCGAGTCGAGTAAACCGACATCAAGCACGACAAACAGAGAACTGCGGATGCAAACAGTGACTCTGGATGGATGGCTTTGTGCATTGAACAATGGCAAATTATATATTTGTATTCAAATGCATTTGTATCTCAATCAATGTGCATGGTAATGGTTTGCTATTTTGTAAGTTTTTACTTTTACAGAATAGAATGTTTCATTGGAGAGTACCGTCTATCTTTTTAGTCCCTGCCTGCCACAAGGGACTCTAGCAATAGCTTGTGACAGCCTATTACTTTGCATTCTGCATTTTAGTCGGTGCCTTTTGCTATGCTCTCCAAAACACAATAACCAATATCGAAAGTTTCCTTTAACCATCTCCTAAATGATATATTAATTTTATTTATTTTAAAAATAAATAAAATTATGTATTTATTTATAAAATAAATTATTTATTTATTTATTTATTTTAACCCGCATGCATGCAAAACATAAGACACATCATGGCCTTCAAAACTTAACTTAAAAAAAGATGGACAAACAATTCCATACTATGAAAGATAAAATATTACCCTGAAGGGAAATATGTATAAAGAATAAATGGCCAGTAATCCTCACCATCTAATTCGAGCTATGGTGAAAGGCTCTTGTTGAAAATCTATTGTGAATTTCGGCCATCTAATTCGAGCTATGGCGAAAGGCTCTTGTTGAAAATTTGTTTTGAATTTTGGCCATCTAATTCGAGCTATGGTGAAAGGTTGTTGTTGAAAATCTATTCTGAATTTCGGCCATCTAATTCGAGCTATGGTGAAAGGCTACTGTTGAAAATCTGTGATGAATTTTGGCCATCTAATTCGAGCTATGGTGAAAGAAAGCTCTTGAAAATCTGTTCTGAATTTCCACTGAATGCTATTGGTATTGTTATTGTCTTCATTATCTAGGAAAAACTCCGAAAAATCCAATTAGTTACAACATATGAATGTATATTATGAATTTTATCATGGTAGCTTGCATTTTTTAGTAGGGACCCAGCTGAATACATAGCTCCCAAGCTTGGTTTTGTGCCTCCTCAACCCTTCTTTCGCTTGGACTAGCAGTTCATTTCATACCTTGGGGTATTGAGGCTCCCATTAGCAGCTTCCCAACACCACGTTGCTCTGACTAAGCCACCGTAGGGCACACTATAGTCCAATAATTTAGGTATAGAATGGATATAAAGGAAGTGTGTGCAAGGAAATCAACGGAGCTTCTCATATTACCTGCATTAGTCATGAGTTTTACAACACGCTTAATTTTGACATTTATGGCCCACAAATAATTTCTCTATCAAAAAGATTTGGATCTTCAGCATATAGATAAAATATTTCATAAGAATATGTTGCTTTCATGACATCGAAAATAGCATTCATGTGCATGGGTTTCCTATGTCAATTCTTTCAAGTCAGGATATGGAAGCTTGTAAATATATTTTACTGAACAAATTAAACCATACCATGGAAATTAAGGCATCAAAGGATAAAAGTCATACCCTTAGCCAAAGAAACAAATTTACCCACCTCAACCAAGTATCTATAAGTGCCTGCTCCTTAAGAGCAAGTAGGATATAGTTTATGGATGGATAAGAGCTCCCTAGACGATTAAGAGTAGGAAGGAGGCCATTCCCTTTAAGAGTTGCTACTTGCGGGGATCAACTTGAACCTTTACAATATTGGTGGCGGCTCCACATCATAGCTGGATTAGATTAGGTTAGTCCCTAGCTGGATGCTCACTGCACCATTAGATAGTCTAATCCTTGAGCTATTATACATGGATGTTCGCTTAGATAAGGAAGTAGCCCAATGATATTGGCAGACACCTTGGCCAAGAAGGGTTGTTAGGCAAATGCGGCTACTATACATGCTTTGTTGCCCACCTTACCTATGCTAATACACTCAGTAGCTAGGATTGACAGTAGCCAGGATTAACTGGGTTAGGTTACGACTCATCATTTATACTTTACATTTTTGGCATCTGAGTTACCTGTAAAAACATAATGAGATACATAAAGAGAAAGAGAGAGCTCCTATACATGCTCGCTTAGATAATTATACAGAGAAATACTATTGCCGGGTGAGCCAAGTGTTGGCTCTTAATAACAACGTACATCTTTGTGGCCGCTTCACAGCTACCTGTACGATTATTAGGTTGTTTCTGAACGAAGTGAGCTACCAAAGTCTTAAGAAGGTTGATTTGTCTACAATAAAACTCCTAATTATTCAATTTGGCCACTAAATCATTAAAAATTCCTAATTTATCAAGAACAATTAAAACCCAGAAAACCTTGCATGCATATTAAACCAGTGTTCACAGGAAAAAATGCTCACAACATGAAGTGGAGCCATTCAAACTTAGGAACTGCAAAATTTATGTTCATTACAATGCTCAGGATGTTGCAAATCCACTTCTTTGGTTGGATTATGATGGCAGAAGTGGCATCATACATTCAAGTGTGGAGATGAGATATTAAACCCTTCTTTGATCAACTTTGCTAATGAGTGAAACCTCTCAACAGTCGAAGAAACATTGAGGGCCCATTGATTCCGACCATAAATAAACAACCAATTGGATTCCATTGATAGAGAACTGTAAAATTGTCAGGTTGTGACGGGTCACTATGCAATGACTTTTCCATGACAAAATTTCCATTCATGCTTGATCTCCATCTTAAAGGCAATGAGGAAATTTTGAACTCTGACTAAGTGGTTTCCTATAATGGAAACAATTGTCTAGACCCACTGGCATCCAGATTTAAACAATCCCCAAGTCTATTTCCAGCATCCATCAGTCCCAATCATTACAACGCTTTCGGAGCTTGGGCCCTTAAGATAATTATTAGTTGTGTTGTGTGGGAATCCGACCAGTATTACTAACCATGGGTGAGCTTACATAAGGAGGATCAAACCCGATTGAGTGTGATGCATGCAAATTAAGTGGAGTTGATGTATGGGGAACATGCATGCAAAGCAGGTGGATGTTAGATGCAATACTATCCACTAACCTTCTCCAAATCAGTTCATATATTGAGACATGTTACATGTTTGGGCCGATTCTAAAACCACTGAACTCAGAAAGATGAGTACGTGTCTTCAAATAGATCTGTTATTCATTTTAAATAAATAAAATAACAAGGATTTTAATATTAAAATAATTTTATTTTTAATTTTGTAGTTTAGTGATTGCTATGAAGTACTTCATGAAACTATAAAATTCCTGATGAAATCACATACAACCTTTGATGACTGCAAGCTGTATCTTGTTGTATCTTCACTGTAATAGGGCCATGTAGGGTTTAAAAAATCATCTTCAAATTGATTAAATTAAAATTTCGGATTGCAAATTCAATAGCAACTGAATTTTCCATAAGATTTGCTCAACGAGAAAAGAGAAAAATGTCATCATTCTCACTGCACCCTACCATTTCCTATCGGGATATTATTCTTCTTGATGTTTTCCCTTAATACATTATAGCGCTCCATGATAGTGCTCCTCTCCATCGTCCATCTAAACAAACCCAGTTTTTTGATCGAATCTTTATAGCGAGATATTTTATCGAAAGCATGTTTTCCATAACGCTTGGCACAACCATGGCCATTCGCTCATTTATCCTTTAGTGTTTGAAATCTCACTAAGTTCATGTCTTTGATATTTACCGTTTTTTTGCAAGTATGTCCTACATCTTCATGATTGGAGTAGTTTTTGGAACTACTAGCAATAGCCATGCTCTGGACGGAAGTTTCTCGTAATTTATGATTCTCTCTCTGAAATTAAATCGGTATTATCTACACTGCCAACAAGAATAAGTGTATATTAAGATTATGAATTGTTACTTTCTCTCTAAATTGCTACTATTTAAGATCTGAAATAGAATAAGAGGATTTACGGGTGAAATATAGTGTTGTCTCTAACATTCATTGTTAGTGTTTACACGATTGATTGGGCCTTCATTGATTTCGACCTTGACCTAATTTCACTATAAATGCATTCATGTTATAGCGTGGTTGCACCCCCTGATTTCACTATGAATGCATTCATGTTATAGTGTGGTTTCACCCCCTGAAAGGCAAGGGCTTGCTGCTTTGCAACTCGTCTTATTGCAACTACATCTTGATTAAGGGATGTAATTTTTCAAATTTTATTTGAAATATTGAAGTGATGGTTTTTTTACCAAAATCTTGTAAATGTGTAAAAAAAATTATTCCATAATCTTCTGAATGAATAAAGTTTTGAGTAATAACCCTATCACTTCAATATCAATACAGGTATTCAAAACCTTTTACAGATATCCATACAGCTCGCATGGGTGGATCGCATGCCCCCAAATTAAATCAATAAATTTTAGTAGTATCAAATTTGTTTTGCAAACACAATTTATTTTAAAACATTTTATAGTTCGAAAATTAATGATAAAAAAAATAATTTGTAATTTTAAAAATTCACAATATATATTATTATTAATAATAAAAATAAAAATATGCATATTATTATAATATTATATTATTATTACTAAGTTGGATTTCTAGCTAAATGAATAACACTTTGACTATCGCAAAATACTTTCACCTTGTTATGCATCATTCCAAACTCACCCAACAAACCCTTAACCAAATTGCCTCCTTGCATGCATGTGAAGCAACCATATACTCTGCCTCGGTAGTGGATAAAGCCACTATATTTTGAAGCTTTGACATCTGACTAATAGGTCCTCTTGCAAGAGTAAAGACATATCCAGAAGTGGATCTCCTTTTGTCCAAGTCACTTGCAAAATCTGAATCTACATGACCGCAAACTAAATCTCTGGAACCATCATAGGTGATAGAATAACTTCTTGTGCCTCTAAGATATCGAAGCACCCATTTCACTGCTTCCCAATGCTCTTTTCCTAGATTTTCCATGTATCGACTGACAACACCAATTGCATGTGAAATATCTGGTCTAGTACTAACCATTGCATACATCAAACTTCTCACTGCATTAGCATATGGTACACGAGACATTTAATCGTTTTCTTCGTCATTACTAGGACATAAACCTAAAGAAATCTTGAAATAGGAAGCCAAAGGGATCTGTACGGGTTTCACATTATTTATACCGAATCTCATAAGTATTTTCTCCACATACTTCTATCGTGATAACCACAACTTACCATTTTTCCTGTCTTTGTGTATCTCCATGCCTAAGATTTGTTTTGTTGCTCCTAGATCCTTCATATCAAACACCCTAGCCAACTGAGCCTTTAACCTGTTGATTTTGACCATGCTTTTGTTTTCCACAAGAATATCATCAACATATAATGCCAAAATAATGAACATGCCATTTTCCAACTTTTTAAAGTAAACACAATGATCATATTTTCTTCTTGTAAAATTTAGGCTCACCATGAAGGAATCAAACTTCTTGTACCATTGTCTAGGAGACTGTCTCAGGCCATACAATGACTTCTTGAGTTTGCAAACAAACCTCTTATTGTGACCCTGAACAAACCCTTTTGGTTGTTCCATATATATATCCTCATCTAAATCTCCATGTAGAAACGTTGTTTTAACATCTAGCTTCTCTAACTCAAGATCAAGTAAAGAAACTAGTGCTAACACAATACGAACTAAAACAAGCTTCACAACTGGTGAAAATATCTCATGAAAAGCAATACCTTCCTTTTGAGAATACCCTTTTGCGACTAGTCTTTCTTTATACCTTTCGACTTTATAATCAACACCCTTTTTCAGTTTGTAGACCTGCTTGCAGCCGACAACCTTTTATCCTTTGGAATTTCTACCAAGTCCCATGTTTTATTCCTCTCTAAGGCATTCATTTCTTCTTTCATATCTTTCTTCTATTGAGCACTTTCAGATACCTTAATTGCTTCTTGAAAACAACTAGGTTATCCATCAATAGAAACAAAAGCCACAGATGAAACATAATCGGCATACCTTGTAGGAGGATTCCTGACCTGTGAAGATCCCCTTAGAGATGGTTGAGGCATATCCTCAGTTTCCTGGATATTTTATGCATCTTCTTCTTCTTTTTCTTCTTCTTCCTGGATATTTTATGCATCTTCATCTTCTTCTTCTTCTTCTTCTTCCTGGATATTTTATGCATCTTCATCTTCTTCTTCCTGGATATTTTCTCCATCTTCATCTTCTTCTTCTGGAACTACTTCATGCTCCTCCCTTTCTGAAGATGGTTGAGTTTCCAACTGAATTTGTTGAACTTGTGGTACATGTTCTTGTCTCATTTCAACATCTACCAATTCTTATTTTAATAGTGAGGATTCATCAAATACTACATCTTTGCTAATGATGAGTTTGTGGGCAATATGATCCCACAATCTGTACCCCTTAACTCCATCACCATAACCAACAAAGACATATTTTTTTGATCTAGGATCTAGCTTAGAACGTTGATTTTTAGATATAAGAGCATAAGCATCATAACCAAATATTCTCACATTTGAAAAATCACACGAATGACCTATCTATACCTCTTCTAGAATCTTACAATTTATTGCAGTTGATGGTGACTGATTTATCAAATAGCATGTTGTAAGAACTACTTCTACCTACAATTTATGTTGCACCTTGGCATTACTGTGCATGCTCCTTCCTCTCTCTAGAAGACTCATATTCATCCATTCAAAAACACCATTCTATTGAGGAGTATAAACCTTTGTCTTATGTCTTTCGATCCCAACTTCCTTGCAATAGTTCTCAAATTCCACATATGTGAACTCACCTCCATTATATGTCCTTAAACACTTGATTGACCTGTCAGTGCTCTTTTCAACAAAAGCTATGAATTGCTTAAAAGTATTAAATACATCATATTTTCTTTTAAGTAAATAGACCCAAACCTTTCTAGAGTAATCATCTATAAATGTCACATAATATGATGATCCTCCAAAATAAATTGTAGGGGATGGTCCCCAAACATCCAAATGAATGTAATCAAGGATACCTTTTCTTATATGCCTTCATGTTTTAAACTTTTGTCTACATTGTTTTCTTAAAACACAATACTTGCAGAAATTCAAATTCAAAAACTTAAAACTTGGAAGTGACTTACGATCAACCAGTACCTTAAGACCTTTCTCACTCATATGACCCAAATAATAATGCCATAAATGAACAGAGTCATTTGCACCTTCAAATGCTACCACTGCTTGATTTTCTTTTGTCCTTCCTTCAAGCTGATAATGGTTCTCGGTCCTCTTTTCCTTCATGATTACTAAGATGCCTTTGGACACCTCCAATACTCCATCTTGAGTTATACACATGTAACGAATGGAATCTAGATATCAAGTTCTTTATTAGTTCAGGGACATGCCTTACATATGTTAATATTCTTACAGAACCATCATGCATTTTAATCTGGACGCTACCAACTCCAACAATTTTACAAGAAAAATCATTTCTCATAAAAACAACACCATCATCAATAGATTGGTAAGTTGAGAACCAATTTCTATGAAGACACATGTGGCTAGACGCACCAGAATCTAACAACCAATGTTGATGTTGATGTGAAACATCACAAGTAGACAATACCTCATCAATCATACCTTAACTTGTTTCAACTACATTAGCTTCCTTTGATTCATTTGTGGATTCCTCCTTAGATGCATTTTGTCTTTTTGAGCAATCCTTCTTAAGATGCCCAGATTTTCCACAGAACCAACATTTTTGCTTGCTCTTCTTTCCTTTTGACTTAGAACTTGATGTACCCCTCTGATTTTTCCCTCTTTCTGTAGATTGACCTCTAACCACCATTGTTTCTATTGTTGAGGTTTCTTTACTAGATTTTCTCCTCATTTCCTCACACAACAGAGCTCCCACAACAATGTCATAATCAATGGCATCTGTTATGTTAAACCACATAGTTGTGACTAAATGATACCAAGACTCGGGCAACAAACACAGTAGCGTAATTGCCTTGTCCTCATCTTCGAAGTTTACTTCCATACTAGTTAATTGACAAATCAGAGTATTGAAAAAATTCAAGTGATCAACAATTTTCATACCTTCTTTCATCTGCAAGTTGTACAACTGCCTCTTCAAGAAGATTATGTTTGACAAGTTCTTTGTCATATATAGACTCTCCAGTTTGGTCCACAAACCTGTTGTTGTCTTCTCTTTAGCATTGTTAAAAAACACCTCATCTTCCAGACACAAACGAATAGTATTGAGGGATCTTGCATCCAGATCCTTTGATTCCTCGTCTATCATGCTTGTTGGTTTCTTCGACTTTCCAGCCAAGGCGTTTTGCAATCCTTGTTGCACAAGCAAATCTCACATCTTGAGCTTCCATAGTGCAAAGCTATTCTTATCACTGAATTTCTCTGCCTCAAACTTAGAACTCTGCACTTTCGCCATTAGCAGAAAAACTCCAGAAACCACTTCTTATAAAGTTTGAAAGCTTCGGTGCACCTATAACACTGTCTTGGGAGCATTGATGACCTGCTACTCACTCAATCATGCCTTCTTGCGCTCACAGAAGACCTGCACACAATTCACCCTAGCTCACCTGCGACACCTACTCAACCAGCTCATATACCACTTGTTGGGCAGCGGAAGCAAAACATAGCATCATCAAGCAAGATTAAACACGCATAAAACCAAGAACAACAATCACACAATTGACACAGTGATTTATGTGGAAACCCATTGCGGGAAAAAAACCACGAGCAATGATATTCGGTATTCTTATTTTTTAAGGGAGAATTACAATAGCCAATCTTAGGCATACAATAATCCTCTCCTCACACACTCCATCTCTCTACACACCTTAAACTCCACATCACATTGTCACCTCTATGGGTATGCTCATATATATAGCATCTATCACTCAGTTACACAAATTGATCATGAAAAGATCACATAGTTACACAAACAATTCATAAATAGATTGCATGCATGCACATTCCTAACATAGTTGCATGCATGTGTATGTGACCACATGGGAAATTTGTTGGCATGTTTCCAAAATACTTTTCTCAACTTGTTTGGAAATATTTTCAATGGTCCTATCTCGTGGAGCCTCAGAAAGTGCATTAGACTCTAGAATATGGACATTTCTCTCAACAGGATTATGCGTTTTGTTCCCAGATATGTGGATAGCTTGAGGGAATTGCAAATAAATTTCAATCTATCTAACAATATATTAAGTGGTTCAATACCATATAAGATGGGAGGGATGAAAATGGTGCAGTTCATGGATTTTTCTAAGAATAATCTGTCAGTAGAAATCCCCTGTTATGTTGGAGGATGCATCGGTCTTCAAGGTATAGATTTGTCGAGAAATATTATGCAGGGTTAGATACTTGTGACTCTATCACGTCTGCAGAACTTGGAGCAATTTCTAAATCTGTCAAATAATCACTTACAAGGAGAGATACCCATGGAATTAGGAAAACTTAAGTTATTAAAAATTCTGGATTTATCTTCAAATATGCTCGCTAGAAAAATACCCACGAAGTTGGGGAACTTGACAAGCCTCAGAACCCTTAATATTTATCACAATGAACTCAAAGGCCCTGTTCCTGTAATTGGCAGATTGAAGAGTTTCAATTCCTCAAGTTTTGGAGTTATGCATTCCCATCACTTGGAAATAATGGAGCAAGAGTCAGTTGCAAGATTCAGTTGTGTAGTTGAACTCTACTTCACTTAATGTAGATTCTAGTTTTTTGTGGGTTGTTGTAACCGACTAAGTAGAGTTGTTTCTTATATAATGATGTAATCAGTCTTCATTGAATAATATAGAATGTGAGCGTAGCCTCACCTATGTGTTGTTTACACATATTTTAAGTTGGTATTAGAGCTACATTGAAGATCCAGCTCTGTGAGGCGAGATCCGATCTCAAATGTGATTTTGAAAAATCACCAATGCTCCCCTATACAGTGTTAGAGAGCATCGACGCTCTCACACTTGTGAAATTAAAAAATTCAGAGAACTAGCACTCTCGTTGTGTGCGTTTAAGGGTGTTGGAGCGCTCGCTCTCCCTCCTCCACTCTCCAGGAGCACTGGAAATTGTGACTCACGTCCCCCTTGATATTTTTCAAGTGTGCTAGCTCTCCCCTTTGCCACACGGAGGAGCACCAACCATTTTTTTTTGAAAAGCGTGAGTTTTTTTGTTTTTTTGGGGGGCGGATCCATGAGAGTATGTCGAGGTAGGAGGGTCTTGAGCTTGTTTGAAACATGGATGCCACGTCTTCCTTAATGCATAGTTTTTTATTTTAAAAAGGGTGCCATGATTTGCATGAGGTTGGAGTGAATGTGTAAAGGAGATCATTAGTGGGTGAGGTATACATTTTTTTAAAGTGGATAGTGGATATTTTCTTTTGAGGTATAACCTTTTTTTATTAAAGTGGATATTTTTGTGAAGTATAAATTTTTTTAAGTGGATATTTTGTGAGGTATAAACTATAAAATTCGATATTAAAGTTTATTCAAGAGAATATCATTTGTGAGATTTCTTGTGTGAACATTTGTTTTATGAAAACAAAAGTTTGGTGATTTGGGCATTCAAAACTCCAGCATAGGCACACAGAGAGGAAGGGTGTATTGAGGTTATTTGTGTATTATTGGTGATTCACTTTTGATGATACAAGGATTCGTTATCTGATTAAATGAGCAGACACTTGCAGAGATGGTGAATCCTCTAGCAGAGACCTACCTCAACGAAGATAACAAATTATATGGCTTGAATTTCATTAACTGGAAATTCAAAATGCAGACCCTGATGGAGGGCTATGGTGTCTGGACTATTGCGAAGGGAATTGAAGTGAAACCAGATGTGTTTGTCGGTGCGACAACAACACAGATCCAAGAATGGGATAAGCACGAAAACAAGGCAAAGGTATTGTTACATATGTCTGTTAAAGATAGCATAGTTCCCCATATTAGAGAAGCTAATACTTCTACTGAAATGTGGACAATGCTTAAAGACTTGTATGAAACTAGCAGCACAAATCGAATTATTTTCCTGAAAACTAAAATGCTAGGCATTAATATGGATGGAAATCAATTTGTTAGTTCATTTTTGGGTCGCATTAAAGAGGTGAAAGACAAGCTAGGAAGCATAGGGGAAACAATTTCCAACATTGATCTTGTCATTATTACCTTAAATGGTATGCTAGAATATTATCATATGTTCATAACAGGTCTTTTAGAAAGGGAGAAACCTCCTACTTTTGAAGAACTGACAGGTATTTTGCTACAAGAGGAAGAGAAGCGCTCGAATCTAAAGCCTCGGAATAAAGATTTGGCATTGTGTTCAAATAAGAGATTTGCGAGAGGGAGATCAAGAGAAATAGGCAGAGGAGGCAGTTCATCGTAGAGAAGACAATCTCCAAGTCCGAATCAAGGTATACAATCTAACATAACTGAGTCAAAGATTTGTTTTTATTGTGGTCAACTTGGACATATTATTAGTGACTTTCATAAGAAGAAGAGTGATGAGGCTAGGAATAAAACTAGAACACATTCAGGTCATTATGTAGAAAATCCTTCAAATCATGATCTCAGGTTGTTTATTGCTAGTGATGAGATTGATGAACCCCCAAATTTCGATTCACGAGATATTAGGCTATTTGTGTCTAACGTTTTTTTATATGTTGAATCAGATGATTTTGATGCCTGGTTTGTGGATTTTGGAGCATCAGTACATATGACATGTAATAAGATGTGGTACACTAATTTTAAAGAAACACAGAATGTAGCCAGCATATATCTTGGAGATGACCGCGCTCATCAGATCAAGGGATACAGAGACATTCCTATGACATTGTCAAATGGTACTATTAGTCACATTCGCAATGGTGTTTATGTGCCAGGGATAACGAAAAATTCGATCTCTGTGTCCACCATTACAGATCAGAACTTGAAGGTTGAATTCTTCAAGAATTATTACATAGTGAAGGATCTGTTTGACCAATCCAAAATTGTTGCAACGGGAGTCAGAGCAGGAGACCTATACAAACTTGATGTTACCAACAAAGCACATCATGCACTGACTTCTGCAACTATGCCAACAAAGATTCTTTGGCATCAAAGGTATGCCCACATTAATCATACTAATTTATTGTTATTACAGAAAAAGAATATGGTTTAAGGACTTCCCATGTTAAAGAATGAGAATGTTACTTGTGATGGATGTGCATTAGGAAAGATGCACAGAGATGAATTCCCCTCTAATCCTGATAGAAAAAAGAGAGATGTGTTAGATCTTGTGCATACTGATGTTTGTGGGCCTATGCAGACTAGGTCTTTAGGAGGTGCATTTTTCTTTCTGTTATTTATTGATGATTGCATGAGATACACATGGGTTTACTTCCTTAGAAGAAAAAGTGATGTTTTCGAGCACTTTAAGGAATTCAAAACCATGGTGGAAAAGAAGACAGGAAAATCCATCAAAATCCTTAGTTCAGATCAATGGGGAGAGTATAAATCAGGGGACATCATCAAATATTGCAAAGATCATGGAATAGTACAAAATTTTATAGTACCTCACACTCCACAGCAGAACAGAGTCGTTGAAAGGAAAAACAGAGCTCTGGTAGAGTGTGCACACAGTATGATGAAAGGTAAGAATATCTTGAATGCATTTTGGGATGAAGCCATAAATACTGCATTTTATTTAAAGAATAGAAGTCCAACAAGGTGTCTTGATAATGTTACTCCTTTCGAAGCCTTGTATGGTTCCAAAACTACAGTTCATAATTTGAAAGTATTTGGGTGTAAGGCTTTTTCTCATATTCCAAAGGAGAATAGGAAGAAATTGGATGCTAAAGCCATTAAATGTACTTTCATTGGACCGTATTGTTCTGAATTCAAAGCATACAAATTGTTTGATCCTTCTATTGACAAATTATTTGTGAGTAGAGATGTACTTTTCCATGAGCAAGAAGCAAGAAATCATGACAACAATAGTCATGACGAATTGCATAGACTTCTTGATGAAGGAGTTAAAGAAGAGCAACAACAACCATCACAGTAGCAGCCACGACAACAATAGCCATAACTACAATGACAGCAGCAGCAACAACAAGAAGGACTCAGTGATATGGACACTTCAAGTAGTCACAGTTCACTTAGAGGTGAAGACAAATCTTCACAAAGTGGGGAGGAAGATAATCAGTTGAGAAGATATTCACGACATGTTCATCTCCTTGAGAGGTATAGAGACTATGCCCTAATGAGTAGAATTTCAAATGTCATAGAACTCATGAGTTTTGATGAAGCAAATGAACATGATGAATGGATAAATGAAATGGAGGAAGAATATGAATCTATAATGAAAAAAAATATTTGGGAATTGACTGAATTGCCTAAACATAAAAATCCCATTGGGTGCAAATGGGTATACAAACCCAAATTTAAATCAGATGGTAGTATAGACAAATATAAGGCTAGACTGGTGGCAAAGGGGTATAGACGAACATAAGGTATTGATTATGCTGAAACATTTGCACCAATAGCTAAATTGAATACTATCATATTGTTAATTGCTTTAGCTACAAAGTATCATTGGAAGCTACACCAATTAGATGTTAAATCTGCATTTTTGAATGGTGAGTTAAAGGAGGAGATTTATGTTACTCAACCTGAAGGGTTTGTGTAACAAGGGAAAGAACACTTAGTGTGTAAGTTAAAGAAAGCATTGTATGGACTAAAATAGGCACCTAGGTCATGGTATGAGAAGATAGACTCTTTCTTTGTTCAACAGGGTTTTATGAGGAGCAAGAGTGATCCAAATCTGTATACCAAATTTGATGAACAAGGGTATATAGTATTGATTTCCTTATATATTGATGATTTAATAATTACAGGAAATGCAAGGAAATAAATTGATGAAATCAAGGAGTAGTTGTCACAAGTTTTTAAAATGAAAGATCTTGGTGAGTTACACTACTACCTAGGTCTTGAAGTTTGGAGAAATGCATGCCAAACTTTTGTTTGTCAGAGTAAGTATCTCATAGAAGTACTTAAGAGATTTAGAATGGATCAATGTAAATCTTCTATTGTTCCCATGCAACAAAATGTGAAACTTTCTTGTGATGATGGTTCGAAGGAGGTGAATGCCACAATATATAGACAGATGGTGGGTAGTTTGAATTATCTCACCACAACCAGACCTGATATTGCATATTTTGTGAGTGTGTTAAGTCAGTTTATGGCTAAACCTCTAGAAAGCCATTGGAATGCAACAAAGGCGGTACTCAGGTATCTAAAAGGAACACTTGATTATGGTATTAAATATATTGATGCATCTGATGTTGAGTTGATAGGTTACTCAAATTCTGATTGGGATGGCAATCTGGATGATCGAAGATCAACCACTAGATATGTGTTTGGCCTTGGATCCGGGGTTATTTCATGGAGCAGTAAAAAGCAGCCTATTGTATCTTTGTCTTCTATTGAAGCAGAATATAAAGCCTTGTGTGAAACAACTTGTGAAGTTGTTTGGTTGAGAAGACTTCTTCAAGATGTTGGAGAAGAACAAAAGGAACCTACAATGATCAAATGTGATAATCAAAGTTCAATCAATCTTGCGAATAATTTGATTTTCATGCAAGGACAAAGCATGTTGATGCTCAGTTTCATTTTGTTAGAGAAAAATTGCAGTCAAATGAA
Source organism: Picea abies (assembly GCA_900067695.1). Taxonomy (NCBI): domain Eukaryota; kingdom Viridiplantae; phylum Streptophyta; class Pinopsida; order Pinales; family Pinaceae; genus Picea; species Picea abies. The sequence continues at coordinate 7,893 of CBVK0100793874.1, read as the reverse complement.
ATAGCTCTTATATATTGTAATACTTGTGAAAATGTTGATGATATTTTCACTAAGCCTCTTAGAAAGATTAAGTTTGAGATGTTTAGGGAGATGTTAGGTGTAGAAGTCAATCCATTCTCCATTAAGGGGGATACTTGGAAATAATGGAGCAAGATTCAGTTGCAAGAGTCAGTTGCGTAGTTGAACTCTACTTCACTTAATGTAGATTCTAGTTTTCTGTGGATTGTCTTAACCAACTAAGTAGAGTTGTTTCCTATATAATGATGTAATCAGTCTTCATTGAATAATATAGAATGTGAGCATAGCCTCACCTGTGCATTGTTTTCTCATATTTTAAGTCCATCATCGTCCACGACATAACATGACGGTTGTGGTTATTTCAGTTATTGTAAGTGCAATAATCTATTTACTGTTTTGCATTGAATGTATTCGTTATTACTAGGGCAGAAGAAAAAATAATATCAGGTCGGAGGAACTATCGATCAGCATGCTTGGAGATCCATTGATGCAGAGGTTTATGAAAATAGATTTGGAGATCGCGACCGAGTCATTCAGTGCTGATAATATAATCGAAAGCAGCACCATCAGCACTGTGTACCGAGCCGTTCTAAGAAATGGCAAAGTGGTGGCTGTGAAAACATTGAATTATTATCTAACTTTACCATTATATTTTGTTTGTTTGTATCATGACATTAAGTATTTAAATTAAGCAACAATGGGTGTGAACAAGATGCTTGGTGTGCAATTGCAGAGTTTGCATATATGGCAAGGGTGAATCCCAGCTCAGATGTGTTCAGCTTTGGCATAACCCTCATGGATTTATTGACGAGGAAAAGACCCACCAGTATTCCTAGCTCGTCTTCTGCTTCTGACCAAAAAGGCAGTACTTTGCAAGAATGGATAGAAAATGCTTTCAAGGATCACAAGAGCTTAAATAGTGTAGTTGATCCTCTCCTGTTACAGAATGTTTCTGAAGAGAAAGAGGAGAAGATTGGAAGTTTATTGAACATATCATTCATGTGTACCACAACAACACCAGAGAATCATCCAAGCATGAGCCAAGTTCTTCCCTGGATGTTGAAGATCAAAGAGAACCGCATGCATGATACTAATAATTATTAGGATTTTTCAATATAGTTGTTCTTATTCTTGCTTGGAATTTAGAAATAATTGATGGACTGGATGCAATATTGTCTTCTTCTTGCTTGCAATATCGTTTTATCATAAGGTTTGCTATTTGATTATAAGGTAATAGTTTTCTATTTTGTAAGGTTTTACTTACCATCTATCTTATTATACTTACATCTTGATTGAGGGATGTACTTTTTCAAATTTTGTTTGATGATTGTACTTACATCTTAATTGAGGGATGTACTTTTCCAAATTTTGTTTGAAATATTCAAGTGATGGTTCTCTTTTTCCAGAATCTTTGAAATGCTTAAAGTTTTTTATTCCATAATCGTAAGAACCTTATGACTTTACTATTTCGAATAGATTTAGTATATATTAAAAAATATTTCGAATAGATCTATTGTATAAAAGTAAATTATTATTTATATATTTTATGATTATTATATGTTAATTTATTTTGATTTTAATTATAATAATATTTACATAATATTTAATTCATTATATAAGTTTGATTTGTATGGATTTGGAAATAGGATTACAAAAATTATTGGTCGAAGAAAGTTGAAGTTTAAAGTGGATTTTCTACCCAAATAATAATAATAATAATAATAATAATAAGACTTATGAAGTTTTTAAGGGAAATTGTAACACCTTGTTTTTCTCATGATTGTAATTATGCTAAAAGACTTCATATAATGTGATTATGAAGCATGTATTCATGTTTTGATTAATAGAAAACATTAGACAATTGACTGACTAAGAGGGAAAAGCTTTGAGTACTAGCCATGATATCACAAGTGGGAATTGATGAATGTTAAGAACCTGAATAGATATACAAATATAATCACCACAAATACTGAATACACAATAGATCCACAAAGAAAGATAGAATAAACCACACTTTATTATTACCAAACTCTTGAGGTAGGGAAACACCATACAATGGATCCTATTATGGAAGGGATCCTCTCATGTTCACTTGTCTCTTCGAGGGGGCATCCTCCTATTGAGCTACCGCTCCAAATACAATAATTCTCTTCATGTCTCATTACATTGCTTAAACCCCTTTATATAGTTTTACCATCACCTAAGAACATTCTAGAGGAGGAATCTTCTAGAAGTAGAACATTTTAAGAAGTCATCTTACATTTATTATATCTAACTACCCATTTAGTATATCTAACTACCATAGTGGGCCTTATTTAATAATATAGTGGACCTAGTCCACTTTACATTGAATGGCCTCTACTAATATAACTATGGGCCCTCCGGGCCCCCCGACTACCTCTCTAGCTACCTAAAATTTCATCCCCCTTATGAAAGCGTTGTCCTCAACGCTTGATGTACAACCATATACCACGGTCCCATGGATAAATGTGGACCATAGTGTTGAAGTAGACTAGAGAACCAGGGTCCCATAGAGAAATGAAAACCATCATGTTGAAGTAGTTCAACTTCCATTGTGAATCGGGGTCCCATGTCCAAGTGCTCATGTGAACTCCACGCGGAAGATATTGGCACCCAATAACTGACTGAAAATGATGCTCCCAATACTGACACCTATCATGTGGATCCAAATAAGAATATTCATCCACATAGTGGGAAATGGTCAAAGCTGAATCTAGAAGGAAAAATAGCATTTTAGAATATGCAGGTTGGATGTTGGTAATCATAACTAGCTCCTGATGTGAGACGTTGATGTTCTCTACAAAAGGTGGAGTAGAGTCATCAAATAAAATATGGAAGTGGTTTTCATCCCAGAAATGAAAACTATCCATATACCAATCATCACAATCGGCCTCAAAATCATACCAAGCATATATTTCTTGATTATATTCATCCCTGATGTTCGCCAGAAATATATCCTGCATGCTATCCAATGAATCTTGAATACTACGAAAGCTATCATTGAGGTCATCTGCAAGGACAATCAATCTAGCATCCAATGTGTCATACAATTGAGATTTGAATGCCTCAGTAATTTGTAGAATTTATTTGAGGGTTTGAGAGGAAATAGTCATCTGAGCACCCAATGAACTCTTTGGTCCCACAGTCGTCATGAAAAAACCCAAAAAATAGACCAATAAGTTATGACAGAAAATCACAGCTTTTTCTGGAAAAACCCTAAAAACATGTTGAATTTAAAATGCTCATAACTTCACTTCCCGAACTTTGTTTCAGCTTATTTTATTTTTTTAATTGGGTGAAATTGTAAGAGGAACTCATATATGTAATTTATTATGGAAAAATCGGCCTCCAACTGCTACATAAATAAAAAAAGTTGTGTCGTCATCCGCAGAAAAGCCCTGAAAAATTGTAGATTTTAAAACTTCAATATCTTGACTTCCTGTACTCCATTTCAAACAATTTTTTTTTCAACTTGGGTGTTTTTCTAAGAGAAACTAAGTCTAGAACCAGTTTCTCCAAACTTTTCACATAAATATACCGAAAATTTCTGGAATGTCGCGGCCCTCTTTTTTTCTTCTCCGAAAAAAAAACTGCAAAAATAAAAAATATATGCCCACAATGTCTACCAAGGAAAGTGCTCTGATACCACCTGTTAAGAATCTGAATAGATCTACAAATATAATCACCACAATTAATTAATACACAATATATCCACAAAGCAAGATAGAAGAAACCACACTTTATTACTACCAAACCCTTGAGGTAGAGCAACACCATACAATGGATCCTATTATGGAATGGATCCCTCCTATTCACTTGCCTCTTCAAGGGGGCATCCTCCTATTGAGCGACTTCTCCAAATACAATAATTATCTTCATATCTCATTACATTTCTTGAACCCCTTTATATAGTTTTACCATCACCTAAGAGCATTCTAGAGGAGAAATCTTCTAGAAGTAGAACATTCTAAAAAGTCATCTTACATTTATTATATCTAACTACTCATTTTTTATATCTAACTACCATAGTGGGCCTTATTCAATAATATAGTGGACCTAGTCCACTTTACATTGAATGGTCTCTACTATTATAACTATGGGCCCTCTGGGCCCCTCGAGTACCTCTCTAGCTACCTAACAATGAAGCAGAATTGATGAAGTGAGATGATTGGTGAGGTGGCTTTGCTTAGGTAGAAGATGAGAAGTTTGAGTGAGGAATACAAGAATCTTTCTTAGCAATCTTTCATATTCTTGCAAAACATAAATACACACATGTCAACGTACTTGAACATGCATGGAGCCACATGAGCAGTTATGAAGAGATAGAATTGGTGGTTGAAGCAGTTAATACTGCTAAAAGATCTAATCTCTTGAAGAGGCAAGGGTCAACTGAAAAATATGACAAAAGTGCATTCATGGGATTGCCCCTTCAAAATTCAGATCCTTGACTAGAGGTCGCTTCTGACAGAAGTCACAGGAATCCCAAGGATTGGACAAAGGAAGAGTCCAAAGGTGGGAAAATATCACCAAGGATAAGAAGAGGCACACACGGGTCATACACATAGATAACACACACACACGAGAAGATGTAGATGTGTAGAGGATAAGAGACAAGGGAGAAACAGTTCGCAACAACGAATGAGCAACAAAAATCTTGGAAGATTTAGTGAATTGCAAAATCACATACAAATGGTGCAATGAAAAGAGGTGTTCACTTGTATAGATCTGAGTAATAGAAGAAGTTGAAAAGTTGTTCTTGAAGAAAATAGAAATATTGTCCAAAGGATTAATGATCACCCTAGAATACAGAAGACCCAGATCTAGACTAGAGCTACAGAGGATTGGAGCTTGGTACCTACTGGAAAGAAACCGACACAGGTAAGGGAGGTCACTAAGGGACTGTATAGCATAGAAGGGACTCCTTGTGCAGAGGAAATCTAGTGGAAAGGGTACTTGATAAACCTGTGGTAGTCCCGAGTTCAGTGGGAAGAGGGAAACTTATGTTTTTCCAGTGGAGGAAGGAGAGTAACCTTCTTGGATCATTCTAAATATGAAAACCAGCTGAATCAATCCCCTTACAATATCATGGCTTGGCATGGGGGTGGCATGTTGTAGGAAGGTACTCTGCAGCATAGCCTAAGGTTAGGAGGAAAGGCGTCCTCTCTCATTCAGTTGGCTATTGACATTTAATGAAAAGATAAGTGTTTTTAATTTAATGTATTGATGTAAATCTGTTAATCCATGGTTAAATAGGAAGTATGAGTGTATGATTGATTTCCTAAGTAAAATGGAGTAATTATGTTTGTTTCCATCAACCAACCTATTAAACTTGTGAATCAATGAGAACTATGTAAGATTAGGGTGTATCCCTGTGAGAACTGCAAGGCTTTGCATGGAGATCTTGAAAGATATGAAAAAAATCATCATCTTGAAACTGGTAGAGGAGATATCTTAGTGATTGGGGAGAGTCTCTATGTAGACTCTGAGAGTTTCATATCCTTTAAATCTCTTTCTCTTGAGAGGAAAGTTTACAAGATATGGACAAATCCTTCATTTGGATAATGATAGGAGTGCCCTAGTGTTTGGGGAGCCATGTGTAGGTTGAGGAACCTTAAGTCCTAAAAGAGACACATGTCTTAGATAGAAATCTTGCAAGATATGAAAATATTCAATCCAGGTGAAGTGAGAATGCCTTAGTCTATTTAAGAGTGAAATTTATGGCTCTTAAGGGTTGGTAGAACCTTTGGAAAGCCCTGGAAGGAACCTTGAATTAGTTAAGTCTTTTTTCGGAATGATGCCATGAAGGAAACTAGTGTTTTAAGATGGGGAGGTTCGCAGTCGTTGATTCAGTGAAGTGAACAGATCTTGACCATTATCAAAGAATGTGGTTGTTAGAATGGACTACTACAATGTTGTATTGGGACTCCAATAGGAAGAGATTCAAGTCAACAACAGTCGTTTATCCATAGGAGAGTGTATCAACATGCCTGGCACCGTTGATACAAGTCATGATTCCTTTAGAGTGAATACTATCAGAATCCTAGATGGAAGTTTATAGAGGGAGTTCCATAACTTAGGAATTCGAGAGTCGTTGATATGGTGGGAGATTCCCAATGGGATCTTAGTTGTTAGATTCAGTGTGAATCACTCTGAGGAGGAGGGTTTAGAAACCTTATTTGGAAAACGGTTGTAAACCCTGAAACACACGGTGTCTGTCGGATGAATGAACGTGGGTCGTTTGATCTATCGAAGTGAACCGATCAGAGTGCTCGGGTACCAAAGTGAGATGCTTCGCTGGGAAGGAACTCCGAGAATGGAGGAGGATCGTTGATTGATATATGACGAGTTTTGATCTTGGTAATGGAATTTGCAAGTCCCCTTCACAGTAGGAAAAATGGACGTTTAATGGAAATATAAAATTCGTGTAGGTAGAGACTCTAACGTAATCATAGTCATTGTAAACCCGAGTCCAAGGACTATTGGATCCTTAAGGATGATCCGTCAGAACAATTCCATCGGGGAGGAGATTGACTCTGATGATTAAGCATCCCAACAAGAATGAGTTTGAATAATCACAGGTCATTGTTTTGAGGCTGAGAAGGATGTTGATCATCCAATTAGGGGTGTTTAAGTACCTGATTACCACATCTAACCTTGTGGAGGACTTTTGAAGTGAATCACAAGAGTTAATATAGTACGTGTTATGATCAGAGAAGTCTTCACATAGCCACTAATGAACCCGAATACTCATCCCAAGTGTTCAAGAGGAAAACCGAACATCCCACTAGCATAAGAGTGGATAGGGGTTTGGGTGTGTTACAAAAATGAAGAAAACTACTTATCTCCTTATAAGTTTACTCAAATTTCAAATATGGATAGGATTAAAAAAAGTAGTTTTCTTTCTTTCCCTCCAAAAATATTTACTCTTATGGTTGACACCGTCATCTTGAGATGAATCTTGAATCTTATTGGTTCTCTTAAAGTTGATTTTGATACTACATTTTAAAAAGTGGTTTTCTTTCTTTCCCTCCAAAAATATTTACCCTTATGGTTGACACCATCATCTTGACATGAATCTTGAATCCTATTGGTTCTTTTAAAGTTGACTTTGATAGTACATTTTTTATTTTGAGACCCATTTTTTACCTTAAAATTCCCCTAATGATTCCCTAGATCCATTTAAAGGAGAACGGATCTGGTTTAGTCCTACCATTAGAGGTATCAAAATGGCTAAAGGTATTGGGAGGCTACTTACCAACCTCTCCAGAAAAACTTTGAAGATTATAAAACCTTAGATCACAATGAAAAAGTATATAAAGATTCCTTTGCAGGTAGGGGGTCAAATCCTATCATAATTGGATAAGGTACAAAGTCAACATCATATGTATTAGGCTCAGAAGGATTGGTGCACAAAGAAATAGCTCCTTGTTGACCCATTTTGTGGGAAAGGCTTCATCAGAGGAAGTTTGTATCTTGATAGTTTCATGGGTTTCAAGGAGGCGATGTCAATTTCTCGTCCCTAATATCTTCCCTCCACCCCTATCCTCATATGGGTTGGGGGTGGGAATGAGATATCAAGGAAAGCTTGGGGTGAGGGGATATATGAGGGTGGGAGTGGAGGGGATATATATATATATATATATATGTTGGAAGATTGGTTGTTGTCATTGATGTCAACCCTAGTCATGGGTTTTGGACCACAAGATTTATAAAGGTATTTGGACATGAAGGACAATGCACATGCATATAAAAAACCCATGAATGGATAGTATACATCATGTTGTTTCTGGTGGTATGCGGCACGTCACGTGGATCTTCATGGTTGAGGAGAAATGAATTTTTGAAGATGACAAA
>CBVK0100793855.1:0-14953 GCA_900067695.1 Picea abies | reverse complement strand
ACATAATTAAAATAACATTACTAATCTAAATTACAACTAATGGCCTAAAGATAACATAAATAAAATAACATTACTAATCTAATATGCCCCAATTAAGGGGTAATGAGCCAATATTAGGGCTTAACAGTTATCTTCTCCTTCAATACCCTGAAGCCTTTTTTAGCTCCTGCTGTCCAATTAAAAGATCTATGCTTTTTCTTTACAATGTCCAGTATGGGTGCACAAATGTTATTGAAATTCCTGATGTACTTCCTATAAAAACTTGCTCACCCATGAAAACTTCTTACCTCAAACATGATTCTTGGCGAAGGCCATTCTATGATTTCCCTCACCTTCTTTGGATCCATCTTCAACTCGTTTGAAGAGATCACAAAACCCAAGTATGCGATTTATGTCTTCATGAAAGAACATTTCTTTCGAATTTATCAGCAGCTTCTCCTGCTACAATCTCCTCATCACTAGTTTCAAGTGCCTCAAATGTTCTCCTTCAGTCTTACTAAAAATTAAAATGTCATCTAAATACACAATTACAAACTTACCAATGAAATCCTTGAGTACTTCATTAATTAATTTCATGAATGTAATCAGGGCATTTGTTAATCCAAATGACATAACAAGCCACTCATACAAACCTTCATTCGTCTTGAATGTTGTCTTCCATTCATCTCCTTCTCTCATTCTTATCTGATTATAACCACTCTTCAAGTCTATCTTGGAAAAATAATTGGCTCCACTCAAGCAATCCATCAAATCATCCATTATGGGTAAAGGAAATCTATACCTGATGGTTATCTTGTTGATGGATCTAGAATCCGTGCACATTCTCCATCCTCCATATTTATTTGGACTTAACACAGTTGGTACTGTGCATGGACTCAATCTTTCTATGACCAAAATTTTATCCAACAACTCTTGGACTTTATTCTTGACCTCTTCATTCTCTTGAGGTGTCAACCTGTATGTTTCGTTATTTGGAAAAATCACTCCTGGAATAAGGTCAATGTGATGATTGATACTCCTAATGGGTGGTAAAGAGCGAGGTAATTCATCCACCACGATGTCAACAAACTCATCTATTAATTTCTGAATCTTCGCAGGAAAATCATCCAGAGAAGTGTTTGTAAGGATGAATGTGGGATTCCTCACCACAACAAACTACATCTCTTGTTCCTTCTTGACTTTGTTCAAGAGTTCCTTCCCACTCATGATAAGTATGCTCAGACTAGCTTCTTCCTTGACTCCTTTGTCTTATATTGGCAGTAACATATGATTACAACCATTCTTCTCAAGGGTGTAAGTGTTTTCCCTTCCATCATGTATGACATTTTTGTCATATTGACACGGTCTTCCCAACAAAACATGGCAAACATCCATGGGTATGACATCACATAGAATCTCATCTCTATAACCTTCTATCTTAAAGTCAAATTTACACTGTTGGCTTACCATCACTTGGTGTCCTTTATGCAACCATGATACTTTGTATGGGGTTATCTGTGCATTTGTCTCCATCTCTAGCTTTTCCACCATTTCCGTGGATACCAGATTATCAATGCTCCCACTATCTGTGATCACCTTGCATACCCTGTCCTTGGTCTTGCAAGCAGTCCTGAATAGACTGTTCCTCTGGATTGGATCCTTTACTTCTTTCTCTGGTTTGATGATAACTTTCCTCATCATGAGGGATATTTCATCTTCTGTTTTTTATGCCTCCACATTCCTCTTCTATGCTTCAGAAATGTGAGCTTATCCATATTTGTTTTTCTCAGGATATTCTCAAGATATATGCCCTGTCTTTCCACAGGAATAACATTTCACTTATCCTCCTCTGCCTCTTCCTCTTCCTCAAGAAAAAGAGTTTCTTCCACCATAGTTTCCACCTCTGGAACTTCCTCCTCTTTCTTTTTGGTTGTGATACTTCTCAGCATGAGCTTTGGGTTTCTAGAACTTCTCTCGGGAAATTCCTCTGCCTCTTTTTGGAGTTTTTCATCTGTTTCGCTGGCTTTGTTTTTTGGCCAAATTTTTCTCTACTTTCAGTGCCACCTGATAAGAATCCTCTATAGTTCTTACTATCATCATACTGATCTTATCTTGAATCTCATACCTTAGGCCATTTATATACCTTTCAATTTTTTCTTCATCATTTTCTCGATGACCTGCTCTGATGTTCAACCTATAAAATCCTTTAGTGTATTCCTTCACTAACAAACCCTTCTGTCTTAGGTTCTGTAATTTCTTAAACATATTTATATGATAGTCTTTAGGTATGAATTTATCTCTTAATTTATCTACCATTCTATCCCAACTTTTGATTTTGGACTTACCTTTGCATCTTCTGTCAGCTTGCAATTCATCCCACCACATCATTGCATGTCCCTTCAATCTGGTAAAAACATGCTTCACTTTATTTTCATCATCGATCTCCTCATAATCAAAGTACTTGTAAAAAACACTTATCCAATCCAACAACTCTTCAACATATAAGTTTCCTTCATACATTAGGACTTCTATTTTTTCTCTAGCTCCCATTTTGACAACAGCTCTTAGCATTCGCTCTTCTGCAGCTTCTTCTCCTACAACTCCTTCTACTTCAACATCTTCACTCTTAGCCTCACTGATGTCACAAACATTAGGTTCTCTCCTCTGCGCTATCTCCATGTTATCTAATATTGCATGGAGTTGCCTCATCTCTTCTTCCATTGTTGGATTTGCTACAGGTCTGTCCCTGCGTCTCCTTGGCGGCATGGTTCCAAGTTCTTCCTCACACACAGAGAAAATTTCAGGCTCTGATACCACTTGATGGTATCAGAAAAAAACTTATATGTGCTCTGATACCACTTGATGCAAACCCCACCTAATCTTCGGGTCTGCACGACCTCCTGGTCTAGGATCGTTTAACTTCGAGAGATGAATTAGCTCTCGGGCCGATATTGAATCCTTAAAATAGTTCTCACATGTCCTAAGTCCTTCTTCCCAAATGAAAAAATTTCTTTTCGGGGGTCCTTGGAAACTCACAAGTCCTCAAGGGAACATGGGCCAAAAAATGTGGGCTAAATATCCAATCTTTGAAGAATTCAGGACTTTGGAACTCCAATACTTTGGGAGTTTCAACAAACTCACACCGCGTTCCTCCCAAACATCGGATTCATGAACTTTCAAATCAACAGGAGAACCAATCAGTGACCCTTGTGTCACACCGAGATCTATGGCTCTTAATTTCTTCAAGATTTCGGACTTCAGTGATTTTGCCCGCTCCAATACTCTATGCTCCCAAAGAGTTGGTCTCTGAATCAGATCAGATGGTTCTCATTCCTTCACATATCGATGACTTAACCTTTCTTCGAAACTCAGGGCACCGGGAATTTTTGAAGCACCACTTCATAGATTTCCCAGAGTATTGAATCTAAGGATCTTGAGGTCTACTTCCACAGGTCTCCCATTTATCAACGGTGGAGATTTACTCCTCTTTTTGGAGCTTCAGGGGATTTCCAACCCTTCACAATCATGTCCCCTTTCTCTTATATGGTTGATCTTCTGGACTCGATAATCCACTGACACGTTTCCACTGAACTCAACACTCCATATGGGTTCAGGACTTCGAAACTTTGGGAGTTCTGACTCCTGCACCTACTCGAATGAATTTTTCCGAACTCGCAAAGTCCAAAGGACTTCTGGTGGTAACTTTCGAGCTACTTTACTAGATCTAGTGGCTAGGAAAGGCATGGTCTCTCCACAAGTGGATCTTGTCTGCTCATCCTCCCAACTAATAAAATCCTCCTTTTTCTAAGGATCTTGGTCACTATTCCTCTTGAGCTTGACCAAGCGAGAAAATTTGAACCCTTGCGGCTTCTTTTTCACTCCTCTGAATTCTTTATCACTTTAGACTTAGAAGGTTTTCTAAGTCACTCTCGCGCACCTCTGGTGCATGTTCAGCTTGAAACTTTGAAGTTCCTTGAGAAAACATTTCGCGCACTCCTTGCGCTCTCCAGAATTAGACTCTCCAACACTCCAATTGAGTGCAGGCCCAATGCACACCTTTCATGGGTTTTTTCTCAAACTCTACTCTCCTTCGAGCAACTGTGCACTCCTTTCACTTCCTCTACAAAGTTTCACATTATCTCTTTTGAGCTTTTGAATCAGACTCAACTCGACCTTCGGACACCTTGTGGGAATTGTGCACTCCTTGCACCAGATCTCTCAGAAGAGAAACAATTGAAACTTAAAGAAACATTAACAGTTCCTCTATCTAACTAAGAAATGCATACATATGAGCATAATCAACCACAACAAGCAAAAAACACAACATTTACTCAATGAACTCAGGAAAAAGTAACACCATGCATTTGGAATCAAACCTTTTCTACTTGTATTCATTCAGAAAAACATGTACATGGACTCATATAGTGCTCAACAACTCTCTATAATAACCAACAACAATAACAATTGTCTTTGACAACAATAATAAGATACAACAACAATAATAAGCTACAACAACCTCATTTGGGCATAGTTTACATATATTTATACATGAGGAGCTTCTTGAGCCTTCCCTCCAGACTACCTTAGTGCTATCCTATCACAATTAAAACATTCATCTACTAAGGCCTATTAAAATGAATAAGGATTTACAACTATATAAGAGCTGAGCTCGAAATCTGTACAATCTTGCAGATAATTAAGGCGATTACAATCTCTGGAAATCTTATACAATGGCTCAAGCCTCCAAATATTAAAAAGTATTTAATTACAATGTTTCAAAATTTAAGATCATGTGCCCTCCTTAGGATCGAAACCAACTTTAAATGTGCATGTTGGGCACTGAGCTATCCTCCACTTGGCCTCCTTTGGTGTTGATGGTGATGCTCTTGCATCAAGTATCAAACCCATCCCTAAGGGTGACCACTTACTAAGGTGAAATGTCAACTACCAAGGTGAAACAGAACAAAGATCATAACTTTGAAGCAGACATTACATAATCAAAAGAAACTTTAAATGAAACACACTCACTGATGCCTCAAATATTAAAATGGCAGTCACCATAATAATTGACTTGTAGCTCATGGGGAAAGACCTAATGTCTTCTGGAAGAAAGTTGATGTGGTGGATACCATCGTGATGAATATGAGATCTATGGTAGTGAGGTGGGCCTCTGTCTGTGCAAGTGGTCTATATCAACCATCTCTCTCTTGGTACTCCATGTCTGCAACCTAAGGGCCTTGAGACATCATCTCCTTAGTTATCCTTAGGACTTCTATTCTGGATATATATGACTGTACTAGATGCTTCTCCCACAAATGCATGGGTAAGTTTTGTTCATGGATCATTGCTTTAGCTTCTTCTACGATAGATCCATTCTTTCTTTCTACAACCTCATTCTGCAGGGGGTTATAGGGAGTTGTCAATTCCCTCTTAATCCCTACTTCTCTGCAAAATTATTTAAACTTGTTTGAGGTGTATTCACCTCCATTATTTGATCTCAATATATTAATATTTCTTCTAGAGATATTTTCCACTAAACCTTTAAATTCTTGAAACTTACTGAAAACTTCATCTTTCGCTTTCAAGAAGTAGATCCATGTCTTACATGAGTATCTATGAAAATAACATAGTATACAAAGTTACCTAGGGATGGCACCACCATTTGTTCGCATACATATGAATGTATGATGTCCAAGATCCCTTTGTATCTGTTCTCATTGCTTGAAAATATTCCCTTTGCATTCTTTCCAAGTGCACATCCTTTGCATACTCCATCATGCTCTACCTACATATTTAATAGACCTATAATCATCTTTCTCAAGACTAGTAATTCTTTGTAATTTAGGTGAGAAAGTCTTCGGTGCCATAGCTCACTAGAGATAATGATGATGTTTACAAGGGCTTATTCTTGGTGTCCCTTCAATTTATACAATCCTCTCTCTTGGACACCAATCCCGGTAGAAAAATCTATGCTTGAACTCTTGGGCCATAGAAGGGCTTGGCCATCCACAAAAGCTACCCTAAAACCTTTACCTTCTAAAGTAGAAACAGAAAGAAGATTCTTCTTCAAGCCTTGTACAAACAATACATATTTAATTGAGATAGAATTACCCAAATCAAGCTGGTAGGAGGCTTCTCCTACTCCTTTAATTACGTGTCTGGATTTATCCTCAATATCCACTTGAAGGGATGAACTCTTCCTGTCAATTTTGTATGGGAACTTCTAAACCTAGTCATGTTCTTGGAAGCACCACTATCCATGATCCAAATATCATTTCCTTGAGTGATAGTACATGTGAGGGATGAAACAAATAAATATTCTTCATCCTTTGATTCCTTTGTCTTTTTCTGGGTTGTGGACTCTTCCATGTATGTTGCATGTGCATGATGTTGTCTTCCTTCATTTTTATGAGGAAAATGAAATGCATAATATCCCATCTTCTTGCAACTGTAGCATCCGATTTTTGACATATCCTTCTTATAGCATGGTATTTTTGTTTTCTTCGAACAATCATCTCTCCTTTCCTTCCTTTTCTTCACATGAGCGACAAGATCTTGGTTTTCCTCATCATTTTTCTTCTGAGATTTTGATATCAACCTAGATTCTTCTGGGGTACAATCTATCCACAACTTATCAAACTTGGGAAATTTACTTCTAGCACAAATTCCTTGAAAAAATGGGTCCCAAGAAGAGGTAAACCCATTAAGTGTATTAGTTATAAGCTCTACATCATCCATGGAGTCTCCAATGGCTTCTAATTGGTCCTTGATCTGTGAAATTCCCATGAAGTAGTTGGAGACAGTTTATGACTTGTTCATCATTAAGTTTCTGAGTTGATGCCTTATGGATAAATTTCAGTTAGTATTCTTGCTTTCATATAATCTAGTTAGGGAATCAATAATTTCCTTTGGTGTATTTAATTCTGATACACTAGGTATCAAATGGTCCTTAATCGAGTCTATCAACATCCTCTTGGCCTTGACTTAATTCTTCTTGAATTTTCCTTTGGCTTCTTCTTCTTTTGGTTCTGGAAGCACCTGCTTGACATGATCCAACAACTCATTATCTTCTATAATGAGGAGTACCCTATGCTTCCAATATCTAAAATTGTCTACTCCATCCAGTCTATCCTCAACTCTCACACTGGTAATCATTTTTCGTTGGTTGAAACCCTAGATTTGAAAATTTGCAAAATTTCAAACTTCACTAAATTAAAATTTGAGTGTTGTAGGGGGTGCCCTAGGGTTGGGGGAATTTATATAAATTTGAATTAATCCCAACGACTTGGAACAAGTGCTCAATGATCTTGAAAAAAAAATTGTGCAACTGCAAATCTTAACATCTTTTCTTCCAGCTATTAGACTGTCTTGAAGGTAACTAGCTCTGAATCCATGTTAGATTTTCTTAATTTTTCAGAGCAATAGATTTACCAGTGTTATTAGATCTTATTTTACATTAACAATTATATAAAGTACTTAAAATATGAGCAACATAAACATCATAATAAGACACAAGATTTTATCTTGGGAAAACCCCAAACTCGGGGAAAAGCCTAGCCAACCTTTCTTAGATAGATTCTTTCAATAATATAATCCAAACATGAACCAAATCTCAAGAGAAATAGATAATGAAGAAAACCTAACACAAGGATATAAAAACAGATAGAGCTAGCGTACCAAGTAGCTACAGTAGCACCACCATATAGAGACAACACACATCTTCCAAGGACATCACACAAGAGAAATCACCACCAAGAATAACCAAGAATCTCCAAGAGCTGCAGTGTTTCATCTTCCTTCCTTTCCTCAGATGAGTGCCTTCTTATTGATTGAGAGATGAGTGAATGTGTGTGTCCAAAAATATAAATACATATCCTTATTTATATCCTTCAATTCACTTTAGCTGGGATGACTTCTTCTCTGGGAAATTATGTTTTCCATTAATCTGTTTCCTATGGGCCGAATTCTCTTTCTGGAGGTTCTAATTTCACTTTATTCTTTTCCTGTGGGATGAATTCTCTTTCGGAGTGTTCTTTCACTAAATGATATTCCTTTGACTTTTGGAATTTTCTTCTCTTCTGAAAAATGTTGTCTATGAGGAAAATACCTCCCACAGCTACCAAAACATCAACACACTTTACAATGAATGAATGAACTTAAAAAAAAAAATGTAACAAAAAAGAGACTTGAACCCAAGTTACTTAATAAAGCAACTTTCAAGTGAGCTAGAGAAAAACATATTGTATTGTTTAGAAGGAGCATTGGGGGTGTTTTTGTTGTTGTGGAAGACATCATTGGAGAGTGTGTGCATAAAAAATAAATTTCACTTATCGACGACAACAAGGGTTAGATCTCGGTTAGCTTACCCGAAAAATGCAAGTTTTCTCTCTATTTATGATTTATCGAGATCGCACAGAGTGCACAAGAAAGAACATACATAGAGAAGAAAACCCTTTCCGATCTGTTTCTTATTTTTTGAGATCGCACAGGGTGAAGGGAAAAGAGAATTCATAGATCGAAAAGAATAGAAACCCATAAATAAAAATAGAAAACTAAAATATTATCTCTGCAAAAATTTAGAAGGGCATATTCAGGCTTTATACCTTCGTATCTGAATGAAATGGTTGTATCTTGGGAAAATAGAAACCTTTTTGAGTGAAATGAAAAGCATTTCTTACTAAATCAAGCGCTCTAGATGCAATGTAATAGTCCTCTCAGCCTAGAAATGTACAGAAATGGAATAAAATAGAGATGAGGCAACACAGCTTCATGATCTCAATCTACAACAGGAGAAGGTCTTCAAATGTGATCTGATACCATGTTCAACAATGCAGGTACTCCAAAAAAGGACGAACACATTCAATAACTACTCACACAACCAGATACAAAATAAACACAGTGATGTTTTCACGTGGTAAAAACCCTACGGGGAAACATCCACAACCCCAACCAACGTGGCCACTTGGAGCAATTTATCAATGCAAAATAAAAATTTACAAAGAGATTTACAAGATATTTTCTCAAAATAAATCATCGACAAATGACCCTCCATGATATTTAATAAAGATCATGGTCCAATCAGGTGTTAAGCCAAGGATCAACGTAGTCGTTAAGATCAAGGAGAATATGATCTGTCAGATCACTCTATGTTAGGAACATATCGTGACCGTCATATTTCCTAAATACAAATGCATACTAAAGAAACACACTTTTACCTAATGACACATTAGACCAAGTTGATCTTAACTAACTCCTAAGTGTCTAAATATCCTAACAAGCAAAATCCCTAAGAAATGTATTTTTCTTGTTTTGGACCTAGCTAATTTTACTAGTTCTCCATGTGCTCACCATGCCCTTGCTCCTTTTCCTATTTACTTCTACTTCAGACTTTTTTATGCTTTTATTTTATCATCCATCCTCAACATTGTTTTTCTTAGCTCTTGGTGTATGCCTTAACATAACCCTTCACCCAACATTGGACTTCAATGCCCAATGAGACAAGACATTGAACAAAGGCTATTTTACCTATGTGCTCAATGTGTCCTATTTTATAGGATATCTGGCCCTTAATATGCATAGGAAGTCTAGCCAATGCTTATATACATATGAACTTTTGCTTGAAAACATGCATACATAGGAACTCTATCCCAAAACATACATAAAGATATCACAATTTATATTTATAGTAGCAGTTCCAACCAACAAGATCTCATTCTCCGTCAACCTACACAACCCAAGGAAGTGTACCCCCTTCTATGCTCTGAATTCCTTCAGGTTGTACCACTTCTCTTCAAGGTTCCAATGCACTCAGCCAGGAATTCTTAGAGTTTTAACTCCAAGAAATATAGCTGCAACAAGTCCACTGGACTTTATTCATTCCATGCTTTTGTCCTTGAGCTCGATTTCCTTTTGGTGCTCAATCACATATTGTTAAAAAAAACAACCACTCTTAGCTCTCACATGTTACTTCACTCTATGAATTACCAACTCAACCCCCTATCCTTCTCACTCCTCTATGCCACATTTAGTTTTTTTTTTTTTCTTAGGAGACATTGATACAACTATCTAGGTTTTTAGTTCAAGTAGAGTAACTAATGGTGAGGGCTTCTAGGCTGAGTTCAACAAGCATGGTTTGGATTCTCTTACATCCCACAATGTTTATCTCTTCAACCAGGTGGATTGCTCATCATTCCCCATATCATGGTCACACCTTTTCCATATTCTATGCCATGATTATGAATATGTGTGATCCAAAAAGGATCCAAAGAAGGATAAGAACAACTCAAAACTCACAGAGGCAACTCAGGATGCTCAGAATGGCTCCAACAGACAGAGAAAGGGAAAAAAATTAAAGTTTCCAAAACTCAGTGAAAATGGCATGATCGCGAAGAGTACGCTGCAATATTTCTAACGGCCCAAACAGCTCGTCAAACAGAGTTACGGATTGAAATATATTTGTGGTCAAAGTTTGCTCAACCTAGCCCAGTTAGCAGGGGATGAGTCAACATCCGTACCGTCGACGTCAACATCAATACGGATGACATCAACATCTGTACAGATGATGCCATCATCTGTATAGTGCATGTGGCAGGAGCAGGGAAGTGACAAGTGGCATAATGACATCAACATGATTACATGGAAGCACCAGAGGTTGCCATGTGTCACCGGGTTATTGGCTTTTTGGACCAATCAGATCATGCCATGTGGAAGTCCTTATAGTCTATACAACTGACGTGGTGAGCTAACATGGCATGATGAATTGGCAAGGGGGAGCATGGCCAATGAGAGGCCGCGACGTGGCCCAATCAGGGGTTGCCATGTGGCAGGTGAGAAATGCACAAGGATAGCCCATGAACGAATTTTGAAACAAAAATAGTGGTGGGTCCACCAAAACTGGCAGACCACGCCAACTATAACCACAATCATATCTTGTTGGAGGACCTTCTAGCAACATAGCCAAATCTAGCAAGAGTGGCAATGTCATACTGCTAGGTACCCATGGACCTAATAGGCTAGCTCGTGATGAGACCCCCTATCCTCTGTCTAGGTCTTGTTTTATTAATTTCTTCTAGGTCCCTCTAGTTTCTTCCTGAGAAGCCTTTTATTTCTTTCTCAAGGTTCCCTGGGTGAAGCATCTTGAGGTTTTGTTTTTAGGATTTTATCTCTTACCAACTTGATTTTACCTTCTGGGCCTTTATCCCCTTCTTCCCACGAGACAAGGTGCAATCCTGAAGAAAGTCCAACCCAATGCCCGGACAAGTGAGTGGGAAACAAGATGAAATATTGGTTTTATTATGGAAGCGGACGATGTCCTTTTAGAAGTCCCCCCAAGTGGCAAACAAAAACCTATGGACAAAGGCTTGCTAGGGCACCCTGTCAATCCCCCCAAAAATGGTCAAGTGGGAAAATGTAAGGTCCAAGTAGTTGTTATAAATAAAAGAAATCAGATGCATATATTTAAAGGTTTTAATGATCAAAAGTGACACATACCATGATACCTAGACCAATTACCTCATGGAGCAAGAAATATTTCTGATACAGGACCAATTTGATGGTGATGGATGCTATTGTTGCTGACAAGACAAGGATGATGGAAGAAGGAAAGGGTGGTACCTCTAGGGCTATGCTCAGGTCAATCCTGCTCTCGGTACTCCATGTCTAGGACCTGTGGGCCTCGAGACATGATCTCCTAGTTATCCCTAAAAAGTGGGGATAACAAACCCTAAGTAGGGAAAAAATTTCAAACCTCACATAAGTGTGAGTGAAAGATGATGAAAAATAAGTGAGATTTTTCTCTTATTTATACAATACAAATGACCTTTAATTTACAAATTAGGCTAAATAGGTTGGCATGGCCAGTTTACATGTAATATCCAATTTTTAGATAAAAATGACAAATTAAACCCTAAATCAAGCAGAAAAGGTGGTGTCATGCCCCTCTAGGGTGACGTTAGGCATCTCTGGTGAAACGTTGGCTTCCGGGAGAAAAATGTTAGGCCTCCCAAGGCCTCTGGATCAAGCCACACGTGCCACTTGGCACACAACTGCCTCCAAAGTGTCCATCAAACATTGGGTGATGTCAAGGGTGATAGAGGTGATGTCATGGGCCTTCCAAGGCCAACATCATAGTGGGAGGACAAGACCCCCTTGGGTACAGGCCTCTCAGGCTGTCTCTGGTGGAACTTCCTCCTCTCTCTCTCCAGTACAAGCCTCTGACATGTGTCTGCCCCTGGCTGGGGTCTCAACATCCATATGGTGGCCATGCTACTTGATAAATGATTCGTTGATCATGAAATAGCCTATGTGGTTATGGTGATGCCAACTTTAGACTATTATGCAAGACCATATGAGTTTTTCCCATGCCATGTGAGCTCTATGGATGTGTTTGAGACCATTACATGAATAACATCTTAGTTGTTACCTCCATAGCTAAGATGAAGTGTTGATGTTTTGGTAGATATGGGAGGTATTAACCTCCAAGTGTAACCTTTGTACTTAGAAAATAATATTATGGAAGTAAGTGAACCATTAAACAGATGTGTGAAAACCCTAGAAGAGAAGTCGACCCAAGGAGAATAATAATAAAGTATTCGAAGGATCCATAAAGAGAAGTCAACCCCACTTGGAAAATTCACTTGGACAGACTAGTACAAATAAGGAGGCACCTAAGTCATTTGGATACACTCTCTCACTTAGAAAGCAGGGTGAAAGTCTAAGGAGTAATTGTAGCAGCAACTAGGGCCCAAGTCTGAGGAGCAACAGTAGCAGCTAGGGCACAAGTATTTTTGGTATCTCCTTCTTGTGTGCTTCTCTTGGTAAATGTACACTCTATTGGTATTGTGTTGTTGTTGCAGTATTGGTGTTCTTGGTTAGGGTTTATTTGTTGGTTCTAGTGTGGACTTGACAGAATCATTCTATCTAAGAAAAGGTTATTGTGCTCGGGGGTGGCATATGTGAATTCCTATGGTTGGGTGACAATGATGTGACATTGTCTATGGTTGGGTGACAATGATGTGACATTTTCTATGGTTAAATGAGAATATAAATTTTTTAACACTCCATTGATACCTAGACCCTCCTTTCAAGGCAGATCCACTCTCAGGTCCATTGATTACACCCCAATGATAGAGATAGATAAATCATATATAATTTTCAAGGGTGGAAAGACAATAAATGAGCATCATTGGAGATTGATTAGTGTATTGCAAGACTTTGTTGTTAATAATTCACAAAAACAGGTCATGGATAGAATCACTCCATTGGCACAAATACCACATGATCTTCCAGAGTCTCACAAAGTAGAGAAATCTAGGAGGAAGAATAATTAAAAATTAGAGGCAAATCACTCTCGATTGTGTTCGCATAAACCTTCCCAAGTTAGATGATAGTAAATAAAGCATGCCATGACTAATTGAGTGTTGAATCTCTCAAGTACCACTAGTGTAATGAAGTTTTCATCATGGAATGTTGTATGAAATCTATGTGGGGACTAAGATAAGGGAAAAATTGTGAAGGTTGAATGTGAAATTGGTTAGGATGTGTGAACCATGGCCATAGATGAAGAATAGTAGGAAACACATCTCCCAAGTGATGTGAAGTGATGATATGGTCTAGATTTGGAATAAATTACATCAAAACATCATGTTTTTGAGTGTACAAGATATTTCTTATGGATAGGAGTGTGTAGTATTGAATATTATCCCTCATATTCTACTTAAATAAATTGTTGAGTGGCTCTGTTGTTGGTTGAGTGGTTATCAAAATTTGGTAGAACCAAGCATGTTGGTTTTGACCTATGGAATTGCGTACTAGTGTGCAATTGAAATGAAATTTAATACCTTGGTTTCCAAGTGAGGGATAAGAGACATGGGAAGAATGGTAGTTTGGTCACTAGGTTCACAAATGTTGTGGGTATGATAATTTTGTGGTTCAATACCAGCGACTGCATTGAATATATATGAATATGGTTGATTTTTTTGAGTATTCTACCATGGAAAACTTTTCCCCTGATAGTATTAAGTAAAATCCATGATAGGTTCAACAGTGTACCATCCATGTTGTTTACATAAAAATTAGGGTTGATAGATAAACACGGCCTCTGTCCATTTGATATTTTTGTTAATTTTTCCATAAATCCTATATAATTTATTGTATACTATAAAAGAGTTTGGTTTTCATCTACTGGAATGGGAATGTTATGAATAACACTTTATTAAAATATTGTTGAAGTATGCATAATACTATGTAATGCAAAGGAATGTAAATACTCGTGTATTCACGAAAATATTCTATTTGAGAAATTTTGTTATTCACAAAATAAGCTAAATCCATATAAGTTGTCCCTTGTAGTAGGTTGTCAAAGTTTTTTTAGTTGCATTCAATTTTGGAATTTGAATGCACCTCTTATATGTATAATGAAGGTTGTATATGGATGAATATAGTGTCGAACTCTTAATGTGTTGTTATGGTGGGATGAATTGATTTGTTTGATTACACTCATAGCTCAAATTTTAATGATATCCCATGATTTGAAGATAGGTAGAAGTTTGAGTATGTTTAGCATCAACTTTTCCTTCAACATTTTTATAGTATTGTAAGTTTGACTTTGATTGCCTGCAACCAAGTTTTATGAATGGAGATTTTTGTAATGAAACAAAAGGTTGATTATTTCGAAGCCATAGTTGTTGTGATTGTTTCATGAAAGGGAAAGAGATGAAAGGAGTAATGGTGAATGAAACAGGCTGAAATTATATATGTAAATTGCCTTCTTACATGTCTCTTTCCCTGATACTACCATCATATTTCTTTCCTCATGTTCTATCGTTTGATCCCAAGATAATTTTGACTTGTGACCCTATTTTCCCTAACTTATTAGATGATAAAGGATTTGATTGGTGTACTAAAAATGTTAAGGTCCTAACTCTCACATAGGTAGATCAATGTATTCAGATGTAATAAAGGTCAATATTAATAA
>CBVK0100793853.1:0-14789 GCA_900067695.1 Picea abies | reverse complement strand
CTCTTCCGATCTCACTGGCTACTAATGACACCAACTCGGAGTCATCCTCTAGGCAGGTATAGTCGACATTATAGTCTGAATGTATGGATAGGATAACAAGTTTGAAATCCTTCAATAGAACCGAGGACAAGTGGACCGGTAGAACTGCAGAGGACCTCGAACGGATTCATAATTCATGAAGCATCGAAACCAAATGAAGACAGTTGGACCTCAATAAGAACCCCCAATATACGATCTGACTACTATGAATGGTTAAGCTTCAGAGGGATAATCTTTGTTTCTCTCCTGAACACAACCTCATGCACAACCCCTATCTGAGAGGGGGATCCCAGCTATGCTTATACGAAAATTGTATTTACTCTCCCTATCGCAAGATTATAAGTTTGTCTTGAATTATTTCATTCTCCATGGAAATCCTTCATTATATAGGATTTGGAGGCTTAACCACCATGGAGAGGATCACTCATCAAATCCACTAAAATGGGATCTCCAATATATTTAGGGAGAAAATATCTCTTAAGGATTTTAGGGAGGAAATATCTCTCAAGTTTTTTAAGGAGGAAATACTTCAACCATCCATGAGATCCTCAACCTCCCCTTAAAAATAGGAAACCAAATGTGAGGTGGATTCTCACACTAAACTAATTTTATTTTCATGAATATTAATAATTAATTCATGTGCACATAGTATTTTGACCTTCATGTAATATATTTCTCCTCTGCATTGACTAGGGATTGTGACATATGTTATTTCATGGTTTCGAGGTGTACACAACACTTAGAAAGGTGCATATGACACTTTTACAACACTTACGAAACTTAGGGTGAGGTACCTAGGTGTGAAAATTTGATGTGTAATAGTATGCCCCCTAAAATGTGAGTTCGGAAGAGAAACTGATGGTCGAAACACTTTATAATTCTTCAATGCAAGGGCGTGGAGTTGGAGAACCTAGAATAAGTTGCAAACAACCATCAAAAATTATTAATATATGTTCCATTTCCAAGGTAGACATACCTATGCTCAGAATACGAGATGACTCAAAGCATGGCCACCGACCAATACATTACGGATCCGTGAAAAATATTGACTAAGGATATGGCCACCAAAGATATAATGTGGATCCATCCCTCCATGACATGAACTGGTTGTAGCCACAAAAATACATAATGGATCTACCAGATGATAAAACATAGACACAGATCAATACAATGTGGATCTATGTGACATTATATATATCAACATGCTCAAATGATCTCCTTTCATAGCCTGGGAAAAGCAGATATCAGAATGAATGCTCAACGAAGGGTCTTCATCCCAATCTTGATGTGGTACGAATCTATCCATGTGAATAGATGTTTTGATGTCGAACATGGAAGAAACCACTTGATTATCGGTCATTGAGGTAAACCATTAACAAGTGCAAGGGAAATCACCAATGATGTCAATGACTCCCAATATACCCTAGTCCAATCCAACGAATGTGAATAACCGAGTTGAAGTCGAACATTTGTGGAATGATATGATCAGATGTCAATGATATAAACCTATCGTTGGAGGTAAGGATGTCTACCATTGAGTCAGGAAGGTCCCAAGGTAATAATTGGTTTCTAAGTCTAATTTATGGATGATGTGTTGAAGTCGATAGGAAGAGACTTGTCGAAGGAGGGCCTTGATGTATCCCCCATCATCGACATGAAATTGACATAGGAAAGTGATGTAAGATGGTGAATCGATTGAATACATACTAACATAAGAAATGGAAACTAGCAATACTTCAAATGGATGGTTTGAAGTGAAACTTCCGTTGAACATGATGAGGCACGACAACTAACTTGGAAACATTGACTCGACGAGTACCAAGAATGTGATGTGATGACAATAAGAGCACACTTCAATTGGATGAAAAGTATTTTGACACATGGAATTGGTATGACTCAGAGACAAGTGAATTACCCAACTGTAAGATGACAGGCAAGCAAGTGCCATGTTCAAGGGCGACAAAAACGGCCATAAAGGATTCTCAAAAAACTTGACCCACTTCCTTCAATTTTCCCCACCGAGATAGATGAGTACCTCTTTTTCCTTTAACGAGCTCGAGGAGGGTAACACATGATCGATATAACTCACCTTTAGTGAGTTCCTCTTCCTTTTTTTAATTAACTAGAAGAAGTAAGGGTTCATTCCCATATGGACCCTTCAATGTGTAGTTTAGCGAGTCCAGAGAAGGAAAAATCGATGGTTTTTCATGTTTAGAGAGTCTAAAAAGAACTTAAAGGCAACTCCAGGGTTGTTCTTTTTCATAATTTTAGTCTCGCGAGGCTGAAAAAGAGATAAAATACCAATCGAAAGATGTCCTTTCAAACCTTTTAACGAGTGTGAAAGGAAGCAAGACCACTCAACAATCTGTTCATGTTTTGAGAGTCTGAAAAGATCTTAGAGGAGACTCCAGGGGATTCCTTTTTCATATAATCTTTACGAGTCTGAAAAAGTGATAACAGTATAATCGGTTACATTCTCATGTATTTTTGAGTGCGAGAAAGGAGAAAGACTAAGCTAATAATTGGTTTCATTTTTACACAATCTTGAAACAAAATCAAACTATGCTTGTAATTTACCAACAAAATTTCCAAAGGTTTTGATGGATACCCATGGTGGTTGGTATTCTGCCCCCATCTTGCGAAGCTAGCAGCTTAACTCCAGAATGATAATCAAATGTTGGAGACATGCCTCCCCCCCCCAAGCTTCATTTCATTTGTTGACTTTGAGGTTGTCACCAATTTATGTACTAGATGGAGAAAAAGGATAAGGGTGGATGAAATGAAGTTTCAAAAATGAGACCCAACAAAAGACTCCACTCGACATCTACAAGATCTAGAGAAAAGATTTGACTTGATATGAGAGGTGACTGTTTCATTTTTTAACGAGCTTGACACATAAAATGAACTATGCTCAAGACCTATGTTTCATTTTTTAATGAGCTTGCCACAAAGAAGCAAAACTATGCTCAAACCTTTGTTTCATTTTTTAACAAGATTGCCACAAAGAAGAAAAAAATATGCTCAACCTTTTCTTGATCATGGATTCGAATAGGACAATTCTCTAGAAGAAATACATGTCAAGGGACAAACTTCAACCATGGCTTCCAAGAGATCTTCGCTAGATGGAATAAAAACACTCTGGAACAAATACATGTCGACGACCTCGATAAAGGTAGATAGATCTAGCTCTAATATCCTTATCTAAGAGATGACCATGTAAACTACTGGATCTAAGTTAGAATAAGGGAGAGATTCCCTCTTGTGAGGGGTTGAATGCATGGGGCAGGTCATTACATAATTGAGTTGCAGTGGGGTGGACATCGCTAGCATGTATGGATCGTTCAGGGAAGGTGGATGGTTGACCATCAGATCAAGCTCAATGAATGAAATTTGGTCGATCGTTACTATGTTTCCATTGTGAGGGAGACACATCACTCGAAAAAGAGTGGACACAAAATCTCTCATAACGTAGACATAGTCTCACCCGTGGAGTAGGTTAAAGTCTAAGGGGTTTTTAACTACCATCACATTGACATAGATCGTTTTTCCTCCCAAAGAAACTGGAAATTGAGGAAGGATCCCTAAAGGTTGACTAGTTCTTCTGTCAAAGGTCAACATATTATGAGTCATGGGTGCAAGCTGCGTAGAACCAAAATCTTTCCAAGAATTCGTTGATAATAATCTAAAAGAATCACCTTCGTTTTTTATAGTGTTAGGAATATTCTTATCACAAACTTTCATGGTGATTTAGAAAGGCACATAAGAGGGAAGACAGGGTTCTATCAAATGATTCCAATTAATAGAAATCATATGATTGCACAAAGGGGGTGCCATTGGGACGAGCGGAGTGCCCCCTTGTCTGGGTGAATCAATATTAATGAGGTATACCTGAGCGACATCCTCACTCTTTGAATGAGGAGTGGGATCGACCGATGATGGAACCAAATCAACAACTTTGGTTGCACTCTTCAAGGGAGGAGTGGGATCAACCGACGGTAGAACAAGATCGACCACTTTGGTTACACTCTTTAAGGGAGGAGTGGGATCGGTCAATGACAAAACCAGATCGACCACTTTGGTTTAACTCTTTAAGGGAGGAATGGGATCGACTGACGATGGAACATGATCGACCAATTTGGTTACACTCTTTAAGGGAGGAGTGGGATCGACTGATAATGGAACCAAATCAACCAATTTGGCACTCTTCAAGAGAGGAGTGGGGTTGATCGATGACAAAACTGGATCAGTCACTTGGGTTTCACTGTTCAGATGAAGAGTGGGGATAATCGATGTTTGTTAGTAAAGTCAAAGATCAGGGCTAGACATAAAGAGAATGAATATGAGAAGACATCCAGATACATCAATGGGATGAGATATGAAATACAATAAGAGATCAACATGATGCCTGTTAGTAAATTCAAAGATTCTTATCAAGCAGCCTTTAAAGCTAAGGAAAAATTGGCCAAGAATCAAAGCCAACGAAGCAGAGGCGAAAATTCAAGTAGAAGCAAGGGAACCAACAGAGATAAGTTCCAAAAGTTGAAGCCTAAAGCTGACAAACAACATAGTCACCATGAGAAGGCTGAAAGTTCTAAAGAAGGCTAACATGGAGGGAGGAAGAGGAAGATCCATAGGAGGCATGATTAAATGCTATAATTGTGGAAAAGAAGGATATAAATCTTGGGAATGTCCTGACAAAAAGAGAGAAGGCAGAGAAGCACACATTGTCGAAGCACAGAAGCATGTGGAAGCGGAAGCAATAGAAGGAGGAAGAAACCTCATGATGAGGAAGATCCTTCTTAAACCAAAAAAGGAACTAGAGGAACTAGTTCAGTGAACAAGACTGTTCAGAACTTCTTGCAAGTCGAAAGACAAAGTTTGCAAGGTGATCATAGACAGTGGGAGCACTGAAAATCTAGTATCTATAGAGATGGTGAGTTGGAATTGAAGACAAATGCACATCCAAATCCATACAAGGTATCGTGGTTGCAGAAAGGACATCAAGTCAACAATGCCAAGTTGAATTTAAGATAGGAGGTTATAAGGATGAAATATTGTGTGACGTAAGTTCAAGCATACTTCTCATGAGTGGGAAGGAGATCTTAAAAGAAGTCAAGAAGAAGAAAGAAATGTAGTTTGTTGTAGTAAGGAAGCCAAGAGTTATTGTTATAACCCTAATTTGCACCATACATGCTTACCTGGCATCAGGCCATCTCAGATCCCTTCTTTTTCAAAGCACTACTGAACAACTCTTTAAAAAACCTCTTTTATAAGGGCCCACATGCCCTACTCCATTACTACACATGTGTACATGCTAGCTGACCTAAAACAGCTCGTGGACCTACAAAATCATGAAAAAAGGAAAGTTGTCGACGAAACACACAGCTTTGGGTGAGTCAACTGAAACTCCCGACCATGCATGGCCGAGGGTTCGTCCAAATACCTAGCTTCTTCTAGCCTATAAAAGAAGGGTTAGGGATCCCATTTGGAAGAGGAGAATAAGAGTAAATAAACTTTGCCCAATTGCACATTTCCATTGTCCCAACCCTTTAGCCATCCTTATGCAAGAAGAGATACAAAGCAAAGAATTTGGAGGACATTTGAAGAGGAGCCCATGATCAGGTTCGCGGAGCAGCAGCCGGTCTCAACATTGTAAGTTGATTCATTAAAGTTAATAATAAAGAAATGTTTTTTCCGTCCCACTATATGAGTTCTTCATAGATTAGTAAATATATGTTCGAATCTCTAACCCATTAGTCTGTAGGTAAAATGCATGTGTAGTTTGTTTCTTGTTTTGTATGCAGGTCATCCTTGGGAGGAGAGCTTCTAACAAGCGATCAAGCGTGAAGAAGGATCGACATCGAACGTTCGGAACAAGGTATGTTGGTCTAACCATGTATTTGTTGAAAATAACTGGGGATTAGGTCTGGGACGAAGGTAGAAAGTAGGTTTCTTTTGGTCATATATGCATGCATAATATAACCCTATTTGCTAGTCCGTAAGGGGATTTTCCACCACAACAGAATTGGCAACCATACTGGGGAAGTCTCTAGGGTTCCTGGGAATATTTTTGGGTATTTTTAAAAGACTGGTTTTCTTTCCTGTTCTTTGAAGTTTCTACAAAGTCTGAGCTGACAAAGATTCTGGTCTTCCATACAAGCTATCTTTGTTCTTGTGCTCGACTGTAATTTTTTTTCGAGACCCACAGAGGTACATGCAGCCTGCATAAGGTCTGCACATGTATACTCGTGCCCTACTTTCTTATAGCCCGTGTGTAAACGCTTGCTGAAGAAGTAACAGTAGCGTGTAGATTCCAGAAAATTTTTGAGGCAGTCATCCTCTTCCCTGTCAAAATCAGTCATTCTCAGGGGTTTTCTAGAACTCTTTCTAGTCTTGGTTGTTTTGCAGTCTATAACTTCGGGTTCACATCAGGTTGATTTGTTTTACAAATTTTTTCCTTACATTGTTTTCTTTTTCTGTTAAAGAAAGTGTCTAAGCCTTCAAGAGATCCTGGTTCTCAATATCAGTGGTCTATTCCTGGTTTGGATTGTTTGTTTTTATTTGTTTCAGAGTTTTAGAGAGACACGCAACCTGCATGTGTGTACACGCCCTCTGGCTCTACACAGCTCGCGTGCACACGCTTGTTGTTGAGCTGTCAGTAGTGTTCCTGTGAAGGATAATTTTTGTTGAAGGAGAGGCAGTCATCCTTTCCCTTGACGAGAGTTATACCTCTCAGGATCTTGAATCTATGTCTTAGCAGACAATAGCTTAGGTTTGATCTCAGCCATAGCTTTCTTTTTTCATTTAAAAGTTTTCATCAAAAGTTTCTTTAGGGTTTTTAGACAAGTGTGAGAGTCATTTTTTAAGTTGTTAGTGTGTGATTTCTTGAAGTGATTCTTTGTGATCTGCAATTAGGCCAGAAGTTTTTCTTAGTTTTTTGACTTGTTGATATTTTTCCTTTTTTCTTTTTGAGCATTCAAATAAAATAAAAAATATTTCATTTCTTTGTTTAGTTGAAAAGTGTTGTTTTGCATTAGTAACCAGGGAAAAGTATTTTCTTTCTTAAGTTCTTGATAGTTTACTTAGATCATAAGTAGCTCGTAGTCAAGTGAAATCTTGCTTTAAGTTTGTTGTTCAAAAGATCTTAGAAAAAAAAAATTAAAAATAAAAATAAAAAATAAAAAGTTGCTAAAAATTTGCATTAAGTGAAGGTTTTTATTTCCAGCTTTCTATTCATTTTTACTTTCATCTTTCAAACATCACTAGTTTCACTTTCATACCCCTTGACATAATAAAATCCATAAAATTAACGCTAAATCTAAAATTCATTAGACTTTTATGTTTGTAGGGTTAGCCAACTAGTTCAGGATTAGGGCCTTGGATTAGGTTGGAGAGGAAACTCTTCAAGGCCATTAAAATCAAACATCGGAGTTTGAGTTAAAGAGTGTCCAAGTCCAGTATCATGAAAGTTATATGGGATCCCCCTCTAACACATGGGATAAACATGACGTTGTGTGCGGAAAGGTAGCAGAGATAACCCCTCCAAAGCTGGACCAATCGTAATGGAGAACACATATAGAGGGCATGTTTTGAGATTCCGTCGATTTCATTTGCCACGGAGCTTTGTGGGTCTCAAATCCATTCGAGGTCCTCAGTTGTCTTCCAGACCACTTTCTCTCAATACCCTTGACAGGTTTCGGGCTCGATACCCTGCTTATTGTGGTCTACCCAACTTTCGATTGTACCCGCCTAGTGATTGTTCGCTCGTTGGCAACCTAGTTGCCTATCTTTTTTAGGGACATACACAGGTGACTATGAGGGTATACCACGGTACCTAAGACAGACATTGGGCCATGCTTTGCAGATTATACCTGGAGGGTGCTTTCGTGTTCGAGTTACACTTGCACCGATAAGTTTCTCTAGTGTTGGTTGTTGTAACTATTCTTCCAATTAATTTAGTGTTTGTCTGTCTTATCTTATAGGGACTTTTTTAGTGTGTGTTGTTTTTGAACGACTAGAATTCCCTAGAGTGTATTTGATCTTCTCACACAGTGTAGGATCACGAGCTCCGTCAGTCACGAAGGATTCTTGGCTTTCCATCGGTTACACTGGAGCCATCCCCGCCACCACTAAGGCGAAAACTAGACCAACAAGGGTCTTTTGAAGTGACCGGGTCACAAGAAATTGTGCCCGACCAACATCCATAGGAATCGACCATTTTAGACCTTGGAGCGAAAGATTTTGGTCTGGTTGAAACCTCCACCACTGATCTTTCGGCACCCACCATCATACTGATTCATCCTTATGAGTGCCAGACAGTGTCGCATGAAATATGGAAACAAATGTTGTTACTCCTTCTGGGAATTCTTCAATTCCCACTACGGTTATCACCACAGGAGAGTTTCCACCTCCTAACCCACCGTCACTGGTCCGAGCCACCATGGTCTCGACTGCCTCTACATCGCACAGTGGTCTGATCCTGTCTCTGACGGTGACCACAACCCCTTTCACACCAAGTGCGACAGGCCCTCCATTCTCATACGGGATGCCTAGTTCAGGTACAAGTCTTGTACTTTCCTACTCCACTTCACAGACTTCAGGTCTGGGAGCAGGGATCTCTAACGCTCCTCTGCAAGGACACATGGGGGGGACTCCTGCTCCTTTTAAAGCTTTCCCTTATGGGGGAGGTCATATGCCTCCTTCATCCCCTTCACTCGGTGGCACACATCAACAATCTGTTGGGCCACCTGCACACCATAGTTTACTTGGAGAGGGGATTCAAGGACCACCTTCGCATAATATGCCGGTAGGTTTGACACCATTTTCTTTGTTCGATGCATTTGGTAACAATGCCTTCTCGTTAGCTACTTTCCCAACTGGGGGCAACCCCGGTTTCGGACAACCTATTCCTATGTAGGGTATTATTCCTGCATAGGGGGCACACCCAGGAACTTCTTTTACATCAGGGCCTTGGAATTCTTGGCAAGGATCCATTCCCTCATCAGGAATGTCGATCTGGGGTAATTCTTTTCACAATCAATGGAACCCCAAACAAAGCATTATGCCTATCCCCACTGGACCGACATGGGGCAACCCCTCCCAAATTCCTTCAAATGTAATGCATGCCCAACCATCTATGTCCTATTTTGGAAATCAGTCGATGATGTCTCCGCACATGCAAAATCCATACGCTGGCCAAGGCCATGGTTTCTACCAGAACCCAGGGCAGTAGCCGAACTTTTCCTGGCAACCTGGTGCCAGTCAAACTCCAAGCCCCTTTTTCCCAGGTTATCACCAACAACCCAAACTACCCTTCCTGGAAACCTTGCATTTGCCATACTTGACAAGGTTGTTGAATGACCCTATCTATCATGATCCGCGTTGGCCTCCTATGCCGACGAAGTTTCCTTCGGACATCCCAAATTTCGAAGCCAAGCCTAACGAAGATCCAGGAGATCATGTGACTACCTTCCATATTTGGTGCTCATCTAACTCATTGAAAGACGACTCCATACAGTTGTGATTGTTTCAATGTACTCTCATTGGGAGTGTCGCGAAATGGTACATTGAGCTCGATCTCTCAAGATACTCTTCCTTCGGTGAATTGGCCATGGATTTCCTAAACCATTTCCAGTTACCTATGAGATACGACGCTGACACAGAATTGCTGGCCAATTTTTCACAAACAAAAGCGGACCATATCTATGATCACATCCGAGAATGGAGATGTCGAAAGAGTTTAATTAAGGTACCAGTCCCACCAACATTCCTTCTCGAGTGGTTCCTTAAGTCTTTGGTCCCACAGTTGTCCAAAGACGTCGCGATGTCGAGAGTATTTTCTGAAAAAAAACGCCATCATGAGAGCTCAACAAATTGAGCTAATCTATTATTAGTCTGGTTTATTATACGAGATCTTGCCAGATGCACCACACTCAATACTTGATAAAAACAGACAGAGAGCTAGACCACATCCCGATGGTATTGTTGGTTCAGCACAAACAAAGCCCGCTGAGAAACTAACGAATCAGTTGCAACAATTGTCTATACAACACACAACGGCTAGCCAAACTACTACTTTGGCTGCTCCCCCTACCAAAACATCGGATGTACACACAGTGAAATCGACTAATCCAAAGGCCACCCAGTAGCCTGAAGGAAAGAAAAAACAACGAAAGAAGGGTAAAGGGGATAAAAAACCTACTGATAATGCTGGCGGGGACAACACTGAGAAGCGGAAGGCAAGGTATCCATGCAACTTGTGCATGGAAGACCACCCGACCCATCTATGTCCTCGGCTTGAAGAAGCCCAAAAGTTTGTGATGCAGCAACAACCTGTTTTGTTAACCAATCCATTTCAACATGGGCAAAATCTAACCCAAGCCTCTGCAAGCACGGAAGGGGGCAGCCAAGGACCCTCTCTGTCTTCGAACAACCCCACATCCAGAAATGTATATATGGTGAAGGGTGATGCTTTTATATCAACTAGAGCACATGACTATAGTAAACCAAGCACTTCTGAGAAGGGAAAAGAAGCTGAACTCCCATCTCTTCCTCTACAGATTAAGAAGACGTTGGGCGAAACAATGACACGCATCCCCAAAGGTGCATTCAAAAAATCTTCTCACAACCCAAACGCAAGGGCCGCCCAAAATTAGTTTGTGGTGGAAGATTTATCACAAACCCCTTGTGCGATGTCTGCTTTGGAGTATGGCCTCGAGAGATGATGAAGATTATGAAGATTCAACATCATGCATGATTACTCATATGGAGTATGACCTCGAGAGATGATGAAGATGATGATATGATTTGATTCCAGGGTATTGTTGTACTATATGGCGATAGCTTGTGTAGCTATTAGTTGATTACAATGGAGATTGTGGGTCTCTGGACAGTAGCTATCTCACACCGTGGTGGATGCATTCCAGTGGTAGTGACTTAGTGTCACTAGATAGTAGTTGTGCGCTACTAGGAGTGGTTGTGTACCAATGGATAACATTTTTTTATTGTTATGGATTGACATTGTTGTGATCTATTGGATGGAATTGTAGTAACTATGTGCTACTACCTAATTTCCATGGAGACTACTAGTAGTTTTGGAGGTGATTTTCAGCTAGATGGATAGTGATGATGATTCTCGTTACTTGATCTACGTGATCATGAGATAGCATGTGTGGCTATGATGATGCTACCTATAGAATGGTCTACAAGACTATGTGAGCCTTTCCCATACCATGTGAAATAGATAGATGTGTTTGACACCATTATAGTTAATACTTCCTAGATAGGAGGGAGTGTTGATATTATAGTAGCTACGGGAGGTATTAACCTCCATTCAAACCTTTGTCTAGAATAGAATATTCTAGAAGCAAGAGAAACCCTAAACATATGTGTAAAAAACCTAGAAGACAAGTCGGCTCAATGGAATAAATAATATTAAAGGATTACCCTCCAGAAAGAGAAGTCGGCCTAGAAAAGTGACAAGAAGGACTATAAATATAAGGTGCATGAGTTCATTTGTACACTCGCCTCACTTACTCTCACAAGTATAGCACAAGTTTGGAGCTGCAGTTGTAATAATGGAAGGTGGATCCTCTAGGGTGATTCTTGGTCTCTCTCTCTAGCGTTATGTATCCTAAGATATGTGCCTTACCTTCTAGTATCTCTTGGTGATATTCTTGGTGATATTATGATATTCTTGGTAAGTGCAACTACAACTGTTGCAACTAAGTATTGTTCTTGTTTTGTGACTTTGGGACCTTCTGTTTAGTGAGATATCTTTGGAGAAATATGTGTTCTCTTGGTTATCTTTTGGTTATAGTGCTACTTCCAGAATCATTCTTTCTAGCAAAGGTTATGGTGCTCAGGGGTGGTTGCATGCCTATGTTTGGGTGAAAATAGTGATATTTTCTATGGTAAAACGAGCACATCGAATATTTTAACACTCCACTCATGTTTATTCTAAATCTATTTATTAAAAGAAAAATCTAGAGGAAGATATTCTAGAAGAAGAAGCTTCTATTAGGTCTTCTTACATTTGACTTATTCTTCCTTATTAATATTAGCCTTTATTACATGGAAAATAGATTATTCTACCTACATGAGGGGTTAGGGAGTAGGTTAGGTCCCTGACACACGTCCTAGAAAATTCAATGCATTGTCATCCCATCACGTTGCCAATTCAAACAACCATCACATTACATGCCAACTCAATAATGAAAATAAAACCTCATGCCATGTCAAATTAATAAACGTTAGATTTGTTGCCTCGTAGCTTCAAATCAAGTGCCAAATATCATATGTAATATATATGAAACTTCTCAACACTATAACATATGCAAAACCATTATCAAATGCAACTACAACTCGTGCACTAATCACTTATGTTGACTATAACACAAGGCTTATATGGTAATGTTGATAATGTAAAATTTCATGTCTATTACGATATATCGGTTGTAAAACCCAATTTGTTGAAGTTCATATGATTGACTCAAGATCCAACATTTTCAAAGAAAGATTCAACTCATGTTGATACAGGACGACACCGACAACTAAATAAATGGATGCAGATGAAGAAGACAAAAGATGATGTAGATGAAGAAGACTAAAGATGATGAAGACAACTCAAGACATCCATATTGAATCATAAGTATTCATTAAGGGGGAGTATGAAAGAATAATTCCTACTTGTGATATACTATTATTGAAAGTAGACTTATTCTAGAAGTCAATGTAAGATCAAAGATGAGGACAATGAGAGAAGTTAGGGATGGATATCACATATAGATTTACGGAGATATTCATGAAGATATTGTGGAGATTTTTTTGCTATATTGGACATCTTGTTATGAGTACCTCAATGCTATATAATAAGGCCTCATGTTGTATTGAAGTAAGAGAGTGATGTATTATTATTGTACATTAATATAATGTGATCTTTGATGGATATTTATCGTCCTTACGTGTAAATATGTATGTAAATATTTGTTTATCGTTGCTCTTGAATACGACATTTGTTGACAGATATTAGATTTCTTTCCAAACTTGGAATATGTAGAACACCTGGAAGGGTTCTACTCCTCCCATCTTGTAGCATCATTCGAACTCTTCTTCATCCAACAATTTTGGTTGTCGATTCATCCCCCCAAAATACATCTCCTCTTTCATATCTATCATACTCATAGAACCAATCCCTATGAGGTGTCATATGGAAATATGCACCTAATTTGACCAACCAAAAATCATGCTCCGACTGTGTACTGGTTGATGCCAGATACACATCTCCTCCTTTGTCTGGAGAAGTTTTTCCTTCAATCAACTGATTTCCTTAAAATCTGGGACTTTTCTCACCATCTTTCGACTTCCAATCCCTTTTGTAATTCCCAACTTTACTGCATTTACAACATCTTCTCGTCGAGTAAACTGGGGATTTATATCTACCCTTTGAATTAAATTGTCAACCAAATAATTTACCTTTACTTTTGTCGACCAATCGACCTCTCACCATCAAGGCATCCTTGGTAATCCTTTCATGTCCAACAATATCAAAACCTTGAGTGGATCTATGTTAACATGGGTGGTGCACTCTACAATCTAATATAGATAACTATTTCATTGTTATTGATGGCTCTTCATCTTTGTGGAGGATAAGGAAGTAAAGATATAACCTCCACATCGAAGGGTCTTCCTTTTAAGGACACAATTAATAACAAACCCTTTATATCTATGCTGACTCATCTACACAATGTGTACCTCATGGATAAATCAAAGGAAGTTCAAGTACTAGAGGTAGCGAAGGAGAGTCTCCAACCTCCTTCCATAGTATGAATCAAAGGTGGTAACCTATCATTTTAATGGTTTTAGACCTCCTAAATCATATTTTTACCAATGGATCTATTCAAACTCGAAAAAGGATTGTGAGGTATATCTTGTTTCCAAAGGTTTTCTTTCATTTCCAAATTTCCCAATCTTGTTAATCGTTAGAAAATTTTCGAGGAGGGTCCTTGGTTTTGGGGTCGAGCAAGTTACCATACAATTTTGGGAGTTAATAGTTTTTTAATACACTGTGAATACTTTGGATTAAGATATTTAAAAATATATATAGATTGGATTAGGCCTAGTTTTTTACATATGCGTGTATATGTGTGGAGATAAACATAAGTAAGGGATTACTAGATAAATTAATAATTCAAAGGAAATGTTTCATATGGACTCAGGAATTGGATTATAAAAATACAAATTTCCTTTGTTAAATTCATGAACAAGCTAATATTTGTAAGATTATTGTCATCAAACAAGATTTTATCCTAAAAATAAAAATAAAAAACCTAAACCAAAGCCCAAAGGATGACAATCATTTGAGCAATAGTTTTTAGATGATGAAGAGGAAAATAATGTAGAAAATCAATAGACACTAGTCTCAGAGAAGGATACCAATGGATGCCCAAAAGTGTAGGTACTGGACTTAGCACCCTATTTGATGGCTAGAGAAGAAGATAAAAACATTGATCTTTCCACCTCACGAGTTGTAACACACCCACGATGGGGCATAAATAGAAAAACATTTATTTTTCCTCAATTAGTCGAATCCTCCATCCATGGTCTCTAATCCTAGTCAATGGACCTTCAAAATTCCTGAGCTAAAGAAACTTATCGGTTCCCTACTGGAATCTCTAAGAAATTAATCCATGGATCTTTGCGAGACTTCACCCGTGTGAACTAGCACCAGGCGCAAGCGCACCCCCCCCCCC
>CBVK0100793833.1:0-23443 GCA_900067695.1 Picea abies | reverse complement strand
GGGGGGGGGGGGGGGGGGGGTGGGGCAATACGGTCGGTTTTCCAGTGTGGGCTCCTTTGCTATCGTGGTGCCTCCTCCTTGAATCGGCCCCCTCCTCTTGCCACCTATGTTCCACTAGACCTCCTGTCCACTAGTCACATCACACGTTTCCCCCTTGTCTCATTAGGACACACTCTCCTTTCACTCACCCTCGTGGCATGTCATTTTCCATTTTGCTCCCTCTTGTATTCCCACACCTGTCCCTCTCCCTATCACGTTATCCCATCATAGGAGACGTGTTCCCCTTTGAAAAATCACATCCCACCACAGTATCTCTGTGGCCCCCACAAGATGTGCCACATTCGTCCTCTGGCCTCTCCTCATCTCACTTCCACATCTAATATTCCAAATCATCCCTATCTGGTCATCGCTCATCCGCTGCTCCCCGTCAGGTGCCCTAGTTATCACGTCTACCTCCATGTATTACCATGAAGTTGTTTAGTAGATCGAGGTGGTAGCATGAGAAGCCTCCACATCCCAAAGTCACAGAGTTGACCAGGGTCATTTCCGATCCCAAGGAAGCAATTATTGAAATGGTTGGTGGTGGGTGGACATCGTTTCCACCATAAATGGAAAGTCTAGGAGAGGAATGTCATCTTGTCAACTCCTTGCAGGCTCATTCTGGAACATGTTTAACCAAAGTGCATGATGTCCCAGAGACTGCATGCACAGTCTACTAGTAAACATGTAGACGTAATGCCTTCAATGTAGTAACTCGAAGCTCCTATTGGGCTTTTCTCCAAGTATATGAAGGTTTTTATCGGTTGAGATATGCTCCCAAATGTTTATTTTGAAGGATCTATGGTTGAGCTATGCTCCCAAATTGTAAAGCTTTAATGAAATTTCTGGTTCTCCAGTTATGAGTTGTATCTAAGACCTCATGTTTAATGAAAGTCAGCTTCTCTCCATCTCTCTGCAAGCTTTGTTTTAAGACACTTGGAATTGGTAGGTCCAGTCGAGGGAAATTATGTTGTGTGATGTATGTTTGATCATGACAGTGTTTTCACCAGTTTTAAATCAATCTCCTGTCTCTTTTTCTTCCTCTTACCCTGAGTATCTCATTGAAAGATTCAAGCGATATGTTAGAGTAGCCACAGTGATGCCAGTATGATCACTGTGTTACTGTAACTATGTCATCCTAGCACATTTCAATGTTTTCTCTTTCTTCTACGGGCTGTTGGAAATTTGATGCCTATAGCAGACCTTTGCAGTTTCTCTCTGAAGTCTTCCTCCTACTCACCCTTATTACAAATTATTGACAGAAGTTAGATCAAGACCTCACCTGCTTGTGCATAACCTGGCCCAAGATTATGAGTTAAAATGATATTCTTCTGGGTCTATACCCATTCTATCACCCTTTTATATACCAATCGTGACATAAAATTTATGGGCATCAGGCTCTTCTCCTACCACAATCCAGGAGTGACTTCTGATGCTAACATTTTCTGGTGTCGTTGTCGGGGACAAAGTTGAAGATTTTCCCCGAAACTGAATGACATTGAGCCTCTAATTCTGAAGGTGCATCAGGCATCAGAGCCCTTGAATATTGCTACCATGCATATGGAAAATCCATTGTGATGACTCCATTGTGACAAACCTATTGTTTCAGTTGTGGATTCCAGAGGCAGACACACGCGGTCTACTCCAAAACTACCTTTAGCAACACTTGAAGTCAATCTAGAGAAGCTTATCAGAAAGGGAAAGACCCTCAAGGAAGGAACTTCTACCACTGAACTAGGTATTTCTAATAGTTCTCATTGCCCTCTATTAGAAACTACTTCTCAGTTTCCTAGCAGACCCTTTACTGAAGTTTCCCGTTTCTTGAATTTTGGGAGTGTTCCTCTTAAGTTTCCTTCCCCTGGTCTTGCATTGTAGGGAACTTAGGAGAGTTTCCTACCTCGAGCTTTAACACCCCTCCTCCGGTTACTATTGTTGTTGTGGTGTTAACCCATCCCTCTGCTCCTTTAATCCCTGTAGCCTTTTCTTCAAATCCTCTTTTGTTCCCTTTTCCTCCTGCGAGTTCAGATCCTCTCTCCCCTATTTGATCCTTGTCTCCTCCTAATTCTCCTCCACCTAATATCCCTATGGCAGGAGACAATCCCCCTGGTAATAGAATGGATGCCATAGTGGCTACTAGAGATTCCCCTCTAGTCCTACTTCAGCCAGTCAATCCTCTCCCTGCTGGAGATTACTTGAAATATATGCCTAAATTTACTGGAGAGGAAGACATAACTATTGAAGAGCACCTTGCTACCTTCTACAGTTATGCGGAAAACCTGAACATTGAAAATGAAGATGTCTGGATGAGATTCTTTGTCCAGATCTTTGCCGATGAGGTTAGGAAATGGTTTAGGGGACTGACCCCTGGATCTATTGCTGGGATTGAGGCTCTAGATAACACCTTCTTGAGATAGTGGGGAGATAAAAAAGATTTCATGTATTACATGACAAAATTTGGGTCCTTGAAGAAGAAGGAAGGAGAGTCTATCTATGACTTCTCCAAAAGATTCAATAAGATGTACAATAATATCCCTACTGAGATCAAACCCACAGAAGCCTCTGCCAAAATCACGTATGCTAGTTCTTTTGACCCCGATTTTTCCCTCCTACTTAGAGAAAGAAGAGCCACTTCCCTGTCTAACATGCAAGATGAAGCCTTGAAAGTAGAATCAAATGTGTTGGAAGTTAACAAGCTCAGAAGTAAATCTGACAAAGACAGAGGAAGAGGGAAATCTGAGGCATCAACCTCTGGTTCTTCTGTGGCTCACCCTCAGGTAAATGAATTGACAAAGATGGTGAAGACTATGTTTGCATAAATGGAGAAAATAAAAATGGAGGGGAAACAGACATACATAAATCCTCAAAACATCGACAACATAGGCAACTTCAGGAGGCCTAACAACAATGCTCCTCAGATTATGCCAAGGGAACAAAGGAACAAAGATAGGGATGATCAAAGGATTCAGATCCCCCTCCAGAATAACCTTGTCACTAATGAAGAGAGGGAAGAAGAGGATCTTGACCCTGAAATTCATTGTATTGAAGACACCTCCCCTTTTCCCCATTTGACTCAATCTACATATGAAGAATCCCTTATGAACAGTAAAATAAATGAGCTGAGTAAAGGGGAGAAAGCCCATCATAGCAGTTCTAACAAATACAATCTCAGATCAAATAAGAAAGAAGAGAAGTCTGATCAGCCCCTCATAGCAAAAAAAACTGCTAAGCTTGCAACAAACACTACCCAAGAAAAGAAAACTCAGAATCTCTCACCAACAGCCAAAGACCCTATCTCAGAGGTAAGGGAAATTCCTAAGCCTCCTTCCTCCTTTAGTTTCAAGAACGAAATTCAAAAGATCAGAATTCCTGTACCCCTCTCGGAACTTGTTAAAAATGAATATTTCAAAAGGTCCCTCTCCAAATTGTTGTTGTCCAAGCCACCTCAGCTTATCACAGACTCAGTAAATCTCCAAGATGAAAATCCAGTAGTCATCCTAGGTCCCATGGTAGAATACAAAGATGATTCATCCCCTCCCTTCTACACATCTCTGAACATACATGATAAGGTGTTTCATAACTGCCCGATGGATTCAAGGGCTTCCCATAACCTCATTCCCAAAAAAATCATGGAAGAATTGGGACTGGAAGTGACCAAGGCCTATCATGATTTGTACTCTTTTGATTCAAGGAGGGTGCAATGTCTTGGAGTCATCAAAGACCTGGGGGTGTCTTTATTTCAACTGCCAATGAAGAGTGTGGTCATGGACATTGTGGTAGTTGATGTTCCCCCCAAGTTTGGCATGTTGTTGTCAAGATCTTGGATTAAAAATTTTGGAGGAACATTACAAATGGACTTCACATATGCCACTATTCCAGTTTTTGGAGGAGAACACAGAATATTGTACAGAGAAGCTCAATTGGCCTACATTTTCAGTGACGAAGTAAACCCCACTAACCATCCTATCTATGCACTTGACACGGATTTGGGTTCTAGTTTTTTACATCTTATTGATGCTCATGAAGTCCCTCTTGAAATTAGAAAACAACCCTTGTCTGATAAGGAAATACCTCCTCCAACTACCTTTTTGTGGAAGATTTTCTTCGATGGAGCCTCTTCTAATGAAGATGTTGGTGTCGAAGTGGTTTTTGTATCACCTTGTCAGGAAACCATATCCCTTTCATACAAGCTAGAGTTTGAAACCACCAATAATGTAGCAGAATATGAAGCTCTTGTTTTAGGTTTAAGGGATGCAAAAAAGATGGGAATTAAAGAGGTAGCAGTGTTCGGAGATGCTGAGTTGATAGTCCAGTAGGTCAAAAATGTTTATCGGGATAAACATCCTCGATTCAGAAGTTACAAAAATAAGGTGTGGAACTTGAATGATAGTTTATTCTCAGCTTTCAACATTTATTTTATTCCAAGAGAATAAAATACTTTGGTTGATTCCCTAGTTGTCTCAGCTAGCCAGTTTAGGATACCTCTGCCACCTAGGATCAAATATGATGTTGAGATAAGATATAGGCCATCTGTACCGAACAATATCAGACATTGGAAGGTGTTCGAGGATGATATTGAAATCAGAAAATTCCTCAAGTCTGTTGATGAGTTCTCTGCATTGCACATTGATCAAGATCTTGATCTCGAAGGTGATCTGCACCCTGAGGTATTTTTAAATAAAGTTGCTAATTACCATATTGTTCAGTTGCCTAGCAATCACATTCCAAAGGGACTAGTTCCTTTAGAAATTTTGTTCGATGGGAATGATGTGGCAGTGAAGGGTGAGGTTTCAAATGGGGATGTTGATGTAACTAAATGAAACATTGGCACAGAGAAGGATCCTAAGTTCGTCAAGTTGTCAAGCAGCCTATCAAAGGGGCAGAGAGACGAATATGCTGGGTTATTAAAAGAATTTTCTGATGTGTCCGCCTAGAACTATGAATACCTCAAGACATGTGACACAGATGTCATGGAACATAAGATCCCATTGAAAGAAGAAGCTAATCCATTCAGGCATAAGTTAAGACAGATTAATCCGATGTTGCTGCCTATCATGGAGAAAGAAGTAAATAAGTTGTTGGATGCTCAAATCATAGTCCCTTTGAGACATTTTGAGTGGGTGGCTAATCTAGTGCTAGTAAGAAAGAAGAGTGGAGAAATCAGACTTT
The DNA here is from genome assembly GCA_900067695.1 of Picea abies. Lineage (NCBI taxonomy): Eukaryota > Viridiplantae > Streptophyta > Pinopsida > Pinales > Pinaceae > Picea > Picea abies. The sequence continues at coordinate 18,238 of CBVK0100793833.1, read as the reverse complement.
GTGTTGATTTCAGGAACCTGAACATAAGCTCCAGAAAGGAAAATTACCCGCTACCTAAGATGGAGCACATAATGCAAAGGGTAACTAGTGCATCTAGGATATCCATGATTGATTGTTTTTCTGGCTATAATTAGATATCAGTTCTGCCTGAGTATATAGAAAAAACAACCTTCACCACTCCTTGGGGCACATTCATGTATGCCAAAATGCCTTTTGGATTAATGACTACAGGAGAAACATTTCAGCGAGCCATGGACATAGCCTTCATTGGGGAGAAATATCAGTTCATGGTGATGTATCTGGATGACATCACTATCTTCTCCAAATCCGATAAAGAGCATTGTTGTCAATTAAGGAAGGTTTTCTTGAAATGCAGAAGGTTTGGATTTTCCTTAAACCCCAAGAAATACTTGTTTGCTATGGAGGAAGGGAAGTTGTTAGGACATATAGTATCAACAGAGGGACTGAGAATTGATCCCATTAGGGTGAAGGAATATCAGACCCTATCACTTCCCAGATCCAAGAAAGAGGTCTAGTCTTTCTTGGGTAAAATTAATTTTCTGAGGAGATTTGTCTCAAATTTTGTTGAGTTGGTGAAGCACATCACATCCATGCTCAGAAAGGGAAATGAAGTAAAATGGACTCCTGAACCCAGGGAATCCTTTGTCCAAATAAAAAAGGATTTGACTGAGGCACATGTCTTGATCAGTCTTGATTATTCCAACGATTTCCTAATTTTTTCTTTTGCTTATTCTGATACGGTAGCAATCGTTCTATTACAAAAGAATGTTGAAGGGATGGAGCAGCCCATTTCATTTTTCAACAGGGAATTAAGAGATGGAGAGATCAAATACGACATCATGGAGAAGAAAGAATATGCCTTGGTCAAGGCCCTTAAAGCATTCATAGTCTATGTTCTTCATTCAAAAACCATTTATGTTCCTTTAGCTTCTGTGAAGGACATTCTCATTCATCCCGACATAGACGGGGAAAGAAGCATGTGGATTACCAAGATCCTTGAGTTTGACCTGGATATTAAGCCAACCAAGTTATTTAAAGGGTAGGGCTTAGCCAAGCTACTGGCCAAATCAAATTGCAAATCCTTGGGGGTTAAATTTATCGATGGTTTCTCAAGAAATCAACAGGCTGAATTCTTATGGCAATCCTCAAGACAATCCTCCACTAGCAAAGTGCACCTGGTATAGAGATATCATATATTTTCTACTAGAATTAAATCCTCTTGATAAAATAGGGAAGATTAAGGTAAGATATTTAAAGCTCAAAGTAGTCAAACATTACCTTATTGACCAAGTCTTGTACTGGAGAGACCCTCTAGGGATGTTTCTGAGGTGTCTGAACCCACAGGAGGCCCAGAAAGTGACATTTGACTTCCATAGCAGCCTCTGTGGGGGACACCACTTTTGGAAAAAATGGCCCACAATATTCTCAGGGATGGGTACTACTGGCCCACCTTATTCATTGATGTGTCATGCAATCTGAGTGAAACAAAAAATTGCAATGTGACTGGGATTTGGGCCCATGACCACAGCCTACGGTCATATGGAAGCATGGCCATAAAGAAAGGGAAAGTGGCTATCGAGAAATGGGTGACTGAGATTGTTTAAGGAAATTATTGTGGCCATCAAATCTAAAGTAGGTCCAACCATCAATCTAGAGGGGTCATTTTGTGGGATCGAGAATTGGAATATTTGAAATCAAGGGGAGGGAAAACTCCCGAAATCCTAAATACCGAGATTTCATAAGGGATATACATAAGGTCATGGCCCAAGGTCACGTGGAGAAATGTATAGGAGCTGTGCCAAGAGCCAAAAGTGCTCGTCTTGGTCTCATCAGAAGATTTGCATGGTTTTGATGCATTGGGCTTGACTTGGAGGAGTCATGAACATCTCCTGGAGCATTCATGAGTGTCAGGCTCCATCCCGATCCCAATGCAGGTAGTTAATGCAAATGGGGAAGGTGGTTGAAACCTGGTCTCACCCCATAAATGGAAATCATGGAAAGATGGTCGTGTAGGTAGACTGTCAGCCAAAACTTCCTCTGTCAAGGGATTTTCCTGCAAAGCCCATACTATTCTGAGATCGCGTCTAACAAAAGAATGCAGGTGTAGACTGATGGAAGAATATGCAGACACAAATATTTGATTGTAGTGGCTAGGTCACATTCCTAGTGATGGCAAGTTTTTTTGAGTATAAATACTCAATTTTGATATTTTTTTATGGTCGATGGTTGAATTAAACTCCCGTATTGTAAAGTTTTAATGAAGCCTTTGGTTCTATGGTTATGTGTGGCCATTTGAGACTTATTGTTTAATGACAATCAACTTTCTTATCATCCCTTTTGCTTCTGATATTGAAGACTCGGGCATGGGTGATCCAGTCAAGTTGTTGTGATTGTATTGTAATGTATGTTTGATTGCAATGTTGTTATGACGTTTTCAGTTTCTTGAAGTTTTGGGTTCAAGAGGATATTGTATTGAAATCTTTTGCTCATTAGGCTGCTAGAAGAACTGATGTCCATAAAATACCTCTACATATTCTCACCAGTTCTTCCCCCTACTCACCCTTTACTATAACTTACTGATTGAAGTTAAATCAAGACCTCACTTGCTCATGCATTGTCTGGTCCGTATTTCTGAGTTAAAGCGATATTTTCTTGAGCCTGCACCCATTTGATCACCTTTAATTTATTCATTATGACATACAAAATGATAAGTACTGGGCTTACCTCTGTTGTAATCCAGAGGTGAATTTTAGTGCTAATAGGGTAAATGCACTATTAGCCTTAAAAGAACAAAGAATGTTTTCCTTGGAAAACATAAATAGAGGACAACAAACTGTAAAGAAATATTTTAACAAATGTGCAAAAGATGCCAATTTTAAAGTAAGTAAGAAAGTCTTGCATTGGGACTCAACCCATGATAACATATGAAGACATTCAAAGTTTCAAAAATTATGGCTAGGTCCTTTCAAAATAGATTTTGTCCTAGGCGAAACTCTTATATTTTAAAGGATTTGGAAGAGCAATTGTTTTCCTATAGTACAAATGGTTCCCACTTGAAACATTATGTGGAACCATCTTGATTGATAAATTCCATGTGAAAATCACTGTTGTATATAGATTTCTATTTCTTTGTTTTATTTTTCTTTGTTTAATTGATTGTTCAATTTTTGTTGTTTCATTTTATGTTGTTTTATGTTTGTCAGAAATAAATTTTGGATCAGTTTTGCCACAACAATTCCATTCTATAAGTATTGTTGATCAACAACAATAAATTTTACACAGTTGTCACGATGTTATCCTTTTAGACATCGCTGAAAATGATTTTTTATTTTCAGTACTGCAGTTAGATAGATGATTTGGTTTTCTTCCCTATTTCTGCTATCCCTTTCTTCCCTCAATTCAGAGATTCAAAACAACATATCAGAAAATTTCTCCTTAACACGAAGAAATGATTTTTATTGTGACTGATTGAATGTTATGCATATAGGACCAAACCCCCTCATACATACCACTTTTCATGACTTATCCCCAAAATCCTGTCTGATTATTTCCCTTAACCATATTTCCCCCCCTATTGCATAACCATTCTAGTCAATAATTCTTTGATCTATGTTCACCAATCTGCGAAACCAAATATTCTAAGTTCTTAATCTGATGGAAACATATTTTCTTGTGGATTGCCAGTTTGTTGACGCCCAAAAGCGCAACATAGGGTACATGCTTGCAAATGGTTGCAAACACCTTATTATTTAACTATATTTAATAACATACTAATAGGTTTGACCCCTTGTGTGACTTGTGTGACTATGACGAAGAGATGGCACTTATGCTTGATGTGCTTATGAGTTGGATGAGAGGAGCTCTATAGTTTATTTGCATTTAGAGTCTCTGAAAAAATAATTAATCAAATGATGTTATGAGAGATATGATTTAAAAGGGAATGGTGTTGTTTTTATATAACACTCACAAGTATTATTAGGTTACATGTATTTTGAAGAAGGACCTCAACTCCATGTTTAAGTTATATGTGTGATATGGTGATTTTATGCCATAAGGATTACGAGCATTGTTTGAATTGGAAGTAAGGTTCAAACATGGTATCCCTAGAAAGTATTTGATATATGTCACATTGGAATTTTTAAACAAAGGTTGGCACATTTGTTAAATTGGATACTTAGGGAAATGGTAGTGTATTCGACTTGCATTAAATTGATTTGGAGTTAGTGGTTGATGTGTTGTATGTTAGCTTGCTCGTACTCGCTCTGGATGAATGTAGTAACGATGTACAGTAAATGCACGTCGCTCTAACCTACCTTGAGCCCACCACCCTAGTCATTTTTCATTTTCTCTTGTTAGTTGTTGCTGCTCTGTTTTGTTCCGCTATGGAAGAGGTATACAAGCTTGGTTGTTTCTCCTTAGAAATTTTTACACAGGTATGGGTTTCTTGTTGCTCCATCCATGAATATTTCTCTCTTCTCTTTAATTAAGTTAGCAATTGGATCTTGACTTTTCTCATTGTTTGTGCATTTCCAAATTTTATAATATATCGAGTTTTTGACCATGTATGGATTGGTGGTTAAGTGTTGGTCTCTATGGCATTGTATTTGAACCATGCACATTGAACATATGTGTGGATGTTCTTACTGTATATGGTATTCGTGCTTTACTTGTGGGAAATAATACAGTTGGGGACTCTCGGGCCTACCTTGCCCCTGGTTTCTTGTTTTGGGTTTCTTCCCTAAGCGTATCACTACTCCTTACCTACAGGTTATATGAACACTTTGCCTGTCATTTAAGTTATTAGTCTTGATTCCCATTGTGCCCGCATCCTTGTAACAACTCTGTGAATATAAATGTTAAGTTTTGTAGAAATATTAAGCTTCTCATGCTCCTTTTGGATAAACCCTCAATTTGGTCATCTCGCCCCCCTCACCACATTACTCTTCACTGTTATGCATTGAACCTTGTGTATTATAAATTATTGTGGAAGTGGCCAACCCATAATTTAATAAAGGCACTATTCGTGCTAATTTTTGGTCATGGGTTTAGTCGATTATTTGTTGTGAAAAAATGGAAATAATGTTAAGCCCACTCATGTGTCTGGTAATACAATCTGTCCTATGGAGATATTGGGGCAATGAAAACATTGAAAAATCATTGTTTAAGGGATACGACCTAATTTGTGTTCAGTTTTGTATGAAATGAATACTTCTGTGGATGAATTATCTATACGTTGAATGAGTTTTGTGAACTAGAATGAATGGGATTTTAGGAGCGTTGTTATTTGAAGTTTCAATTTTGAATTATGTTGTACAAAGGGATCCTTTTGGGGGCCACTTCGTGGAACCCTATGGCAATTTAAAATGTACTAGTGATTATATCATGGACACAGTATGTCCTTTCCTCCACTGTTTGTTTTGTTGGATATGATTATTACGATGTTGTTCACTCCTCGACTTTGTTATACACAAGCAGTATTATTATTGTTAAATAATTCTTGGGAAATAAAATATAAATTGGTTGTTGTGCAAAGAATTTTCTAAGGAAAATGAGCATCCTTGAAAAGAAACACCAGTTTGGTTTTTTTTTTTTTGGAAATAGGGTGTTGTTCAGTTTTGAAGTAGTAAGGGGTTTTGAATTTTAATTGACGTTGAAGGTGGAATTTTTTGATATAATAGAACAATATCCATGGGATTCCTTCCATTACACAATTTTACACAAAATACACTCCCCTTATTATCCCAATTGCATTTTTCACTCCCTATTTTGTTGTTACTCATTTTTAAGGAAAAGTCTGTATGAAAATGAAAGAAATGAAGTGGCAGTAATAAATGATTGGTATTTTGAGATATGTTTAGATACATAGTTGATTTTTTTTGTTGATTGCTTGAACACTATCCATAAATCCTTCCCCCTCCATGATATCACTTTACGATAAATACAAGCCCTCCATACTCCCAATGACCCTATCAATTCCCTGCTCGTGTGGAAATTAATGAATGACATTTTTATAGATGGATTGCATGCGTCATGTAGTGAATAATAGAGCCAAATATTGATTTATTTAAGTATAATTTCCTGTATGGGTTATTAAGAAATTTTCATGACTGGTTAAATATTTCTATAGGATGAGTTTTTTTAGCCAGGCCAGTAATGGATGAAATAATAGAGGAAAAGGTAACTGACAATGAGGCTATAATAGGCCTCAGTTTTCTATTCACTTTGATGTTGATCCACAAGAGTTAAACCAACTGTTTCAATATGGGTGTTTCAATTTGGTTGGACATGGTATATTGCATCCACAACCTGACATACCCCCATTTCAACCTCCTCATAATTTTCCCGACATTCTTGTTCCTGCACATGTGTCAATGCATCCTGAAGTTCTCGCTAATGACAGTTGGTAAGAAATTTTCCACCAGCCTATCTCTCACTACCGTGGTTGGCCCACTGTGTCATTATCTTTACCACCACAGTTAATCCCAATTCTCAAATTGCTCATGTTGTTTCTCTAGTATAGTCCTCACATGCCAGCAAAAGATTAAAAACTGATATCCCACAACCTGTGCAATAAAAAGGAAAAACAACAACCTCCCCCTCCAATCCATGCACAGAGTATGCTAAATCTGCGTCTTCATGTCTCCACCTAAAAGATGACTACTCCCATGCGATCAACGAAATACAACCCCAAAGATCTAACCAACCAAGGGCTACCCCAGAAAATTCAAGAGGACACAACAATGATAAGAGGAAATATGCCTCACATAGTAGCAGATATGGATTTTAAATGTTTTTTTTATGATATTCAGTGGTGAAGACAGTGTTTAATGATTTCAACATATTTTGGACAACGATCTTTATTTTGGATATTTTTTGTGGATAAGATGGATATATTTTTTTCTTGGGATATGTCCTTAAATTTTGTTGATATTAAAATATTTGATTTAAATGATATCCATGGGAGCTACAAGGGTTTCATATGATCCAAATGATAAATTTTGTATTTTATATTTGATGATTGGAAAAGAGAATGATGGGAGTCACAAGGAGTCCCACCTATTTAGTAATTATTAACTATACCCTTATTTATATATGATTATTAATTATTTCTCCCTAAACTAATTAGTTAAGTTGATTTGACTTAACTAAAGAAAGTATTTGAACTACATCAACTTATTGAGAAATAATAAAGGTTCAATGAGAGGAAGAGACAAAGGATAATAGAAGGAGAATTACAAGACTAAGGTTTGCTCTCTAGCTAGTGAGATAACTTTAGTTTCATTCATTTATGAGTTTACTTGAAAGCATAATCCTCTTGTTGACAACAGGCTCTTATTGAAGGCATCAAGATTCAAAAAACTGAATCATAATTTTCAACAACTTGTTTTAAAGGTGTTTGATTCATCCTTGATAGTCTATGTATTCTTGTTTGTTTGTGAATTAATTTTCATGGCTAATAAAGAATGTCTTGCACAATCAAATGGAAACATTTTGTGGAAAGTTGATCCAGATCATTAGTTTCAGTTTTATTTTACTGTTAGAGTCTTTTTGTATGGCACCCATCAGAGACCTCTAAATATGACTTTGGTCCATACCCTGGCAGGGGTTTGTAAAGATAAATAAACTTTTTCTATCTCAGAATGAAATAAAATCAGATTATTGTTCTGTCTCATACATGTGTTTTCATGACTTGGTTCTTCCTTTCACTTTTGTCTCCATGTTTACTTTATTGTAAAACCTATATACATTCTTATAACTTCGTTTAAATTTTATTTTTACATTGCAGCATATACAAATCATAAAATGAAACTTAATCCTTGGAATTAATACTTGTGCATTGAGTGAATGTTTTGAGGCTATAAACCCCGGGTGACATTCCAAAATGTCTTGTCTTAGCCAGGAAATATTTGAAAATGATTGAGTGAGGTACTCCATAGTTTTTCCTCAACATTCTTTTCGTTTCACTCGAAAAAATTTTCATTTTCCCAAGATACGACCATTTCATTTATGTTCGAAGGTATAAAGCCTGGAAATGCCCTTTTAAATTTTTATAGAAAATATTTTGGTTTTATTGTGTTTTTCTGTTTTTTATTTCCATATCGCTACTCTTTTGTATATGCGTATTCTCTTTGGTGTGTGCTCTGTGAGATCTCGTTAAATCATAAATAGAGGAAAAATTTTCATTTTCCGAGTAAGCTTACCGATATCTAACCCTTGTTGTTGTATAGAAGTTAATTTGTTTTGTGTATGAATGCATGAAAATGAATCTTTATTGAGCACGTACTCCAAGGCCATCTTCCATAACAATAACAAAAACACCCCCAATCCTCCTTCTTAAGACTATAATGTGTTTTTCACTAGCTCACTTGGTTGAAAATTACTTTACTTAGTAAGACATCTTGAGTTCAAGTCTATTTTTTGTTACTTTTTTTTAAAGTTCATGCATTCATTGTAAAGTGCATTTCACTTAATTATAAAAGTGAATCACTATTAAATAACTTTAATATTTTATTTTAAGTTATTTTTTGCATGCAACTTTCATTTACAAAGTATCTTCATTGTAAAAGTGATTTCTTCTTATTCTATAAAAGTGGGTGTTGGATAGGCATGTTGAATAACTAAGTTTTGAAGAGCGCACACAAAAGTAGAAAAGGGAGCATTTTTTGGGGTAAAATCATAAGTTAGAGTGCATGTAAAATCAATAATAAAAACAGTTAGGAATGCAAGAGCAACATGCAGGTGAAAATAAAGGAAAATCAACATGCAGGCACAAAGGTAGGAAAAGCATGCATGAACCATTAGGTTTTTGGGGATAAACTGTTAGGGTTTTTATCCCTAAATTTATGTATAAATATGTAATGGGTTAGGAAAGAATAGGCTACTGAGAGGTTTCTAAGAGCCTTCTGAGAGGTTTTGTTGGTATCTGCAATAGTGATGTTGAAATACTGTTGCACGATTTATGTTTGAGAATTTTGTTATAATATTTGGCTGCCTGCACATTATATTGAGTGATGAAAGAACACACTTCCTAAATAAAAAGATTGCAACATTAACCAAGGAGTTCCAAATTCACCACCATAGGAGCATTCTGTATTATCCTCGGGAAAATGGGACAATAGAAGCCTTCAATAATATTTTATAAAATACACTGATAAATATTTGCAATGTAGGGAGATATGATTGGGACTTAAGGATCCCTGCAATATTATGGGAATATAGTACTACAAGAAAAGAGTTGACATGACATACACCTTTTAGGTTGGTATATGGGAAAGAAACAGTAATGTCGATGGAATTTATTGTGTTGAGCTTGTGCGTTGCAGTGATTATTGATCTTGTGGATTCTGGCGTAATAAAGGAAAGACTATCACAGTTGTTACAACTCAAGGAAGACCAATTTGTCCCAAGATTCCATCAGCAAGTCCATAAGGAAAGAGAAAAAGTGTGGCATGATAGACATATTAAGAAGAAAAGGATTCAAGTGGGAGAATTTTTATTTTATATGAAAATAAGTTCATGCAGCACCCTGGGAAGTTCATGATGCATTGGTTAGGTCCATATGTCGTTAAGTATGTGATAGAGGCAGGTGTTGCGTAGTTGAAAATGATGAATGGAGAATTCCTAGGAGGAATGGTGAATGCGATTCATATGAAAATATATAGGGATGACCAAACATATGCATAAGAAACTTTGTACTATAATAGTGTATTATAGTAGGACAAAGAAAAAAGAAAAAGAAAGAAAAAGGGGAAAAAGAAAAAGAAAAACAAAGGAAAAATAGAAAAAAGTAAGCAAGTTTCAACAAGAGTAAGTATGCAGAGGGAGGGAGTGTTGCACAGATAGAATAAACCATGCAGACGAAGTGAATTAAACGTAGAAGAAAGACCTCTGCAGTAAGTGAACAAGTAAGCCAAAAAAGCTGCGTGGATGAGGATGGAAAAAGACCATTAAACGACATTAAAGAGCGGAAATGATAGTTCAAAATATTTAATGACAACACAACATGGAGATGCATTGTCATAAAGGGAAAAATTCAGTGGATATTGTGACAGTCTAGAAAAATCAAGGAAAAAATATAGCGAAGGATTTGGACTTAATGCAAATTTGAAGAAAGTATTGAATGAATAGTACTAAGGGATTAGACAATTAATACAAGTGGGAAGATAAAGGGACAACTGGCGAAGGGGCACAAAATTTTCACAGATTCAAAAAAAACTGGTCTTTGTTAGTTGGAGTTGCATGCGAGTATGAGAGAGCCGAGAGTCATGTTGCAGATCCTGAGTAAAACCACAGAGTCGAAGAAATTGTCATTAGTAACCATATTACAGGGATAGAACTACAAAAGAAAACATCGTCTGTACGAAATAAATCCCGAATGAGAGAAAAAACAACAACATGAGAGGTTGATGTGACTTCGAGAGAATCATCATCAGAGCCAAGGTTTACTAGGGACTGCATTCGTCAAGGAAGAATGATGCCAAACCAATGACATTGATGAAGGATGCCAAGTATCCATTGGTGATTCTCGACATTCCAGATGGGGTCATCATCGATGAGGATATGTTAGGTAAGTTTTCATAGTTTAAATATGTGGACCATGATATCACAAACATGACGAAGTTCCCTGAATTTGCACCGGGAAAATACTTGGAAATGAAAATAGACCTAGTGATGAACCAGGATATACCTGTGCCAAAGATATGGGACAAAGGGTTGGAACAAGATGGAATACTAAATCTGTTTGAAATTCCACACTTAGACATGAGCCAAGAGGTGAATTCATGTGTCAATATGTTGTTAACATGTGTGCATGACAATTACTTATGGCTAGACAAGACAATTTCTATTTACAAAGATCTCATTTTCCGAATCACAAGCTTATCGTCATATGGGGAACACCCCACCTTCCTGTTTGTAGACAAAAATAATGACATGACTTTTTCAGAGTCCATGAGAGATAAATTTCACACAATCAGAGGGGTGTGCGGGTTAGGCGTACCAAGTATATGTTACCCAACAATAAGAATTGTGACACAAGCAATGGCATGCAAATTACTAAGAAAGTGTAGGAAATACCAAGTGATTCCAGACATGATAGTTGCAGCTGAGAAGTGTGTAAAAGGGGTATCGATGAGATGGGAACCATTTTTACTTAACCAGTTCCTCATCGATTGCGTGGAAGCATAAGACAGAGGCATGTAATTCCATTATTCCTATTTGTTAATTTTTATTGCATTCACAGCATAGAATGAATGAGAGGATGTACAGTTTTTGGGTCTAAGAGGTAATCCATTCTTGGTCACCAAGTATTATAACTTACGGTACACGATGAATAAGAGAAGACAGATAGACACCAACATTGAGTTCTTCCTATACAACAAAAGGATTAGGACGTGTATCTAGAATACACTATGAATTACGCCACAACTTGTAGAGGCATATACATTGGTTTCGCGATTCTAGGAAGATCATCATCACATATACATACAATCAAAGAAATATCTGAGAGAGGAATGGGTCCAAAAAAAGTACAAAATCACATAGGAAGACATCCAACTAATTATGCGGGATTGGGACCTAGACTGGAAGGTTCTTGCGAATGAAACAAAGATGAAGCACCCTAACAATAGAGAATAAGAACAAGGTAATGGAAAAATAAATGGACAAGGATACAACACATGGGGTGCGCATAATACAATACCAAAAGCAGGGAAAAAGAGGAAAGACAAGGATAATGGGACAACAACATTTGCATGGAAGAAGAGGAAATCCCATAGAGTACCAACTATCTACACTTTGATGGATGATGATATCAATAGGATTGATTACCAAGTGAGTTATGTCATAGAAGCGGTAGCTCAAAAAACATCATAGAAACATAAATAACTATTGTGGAAGGTGAAGGAACAATTAACGACATTGCAACAACTATTGGAGGAAGTAAGGATAGTGATAGAAGAGAGATCTGGTGAAGGACCAACAAAAAGAACGATTGGGGAAGAAGGGGCCACCACTTCTTACTTGTCAAAGATAGTAGTAGTGTGTAGAATTTTGAAGATCTCACTAGATGCAATTGAGTTCCCCATGCCATAGATACAAGAGCAGGCACAAATACTAATTCACATGGACTCAGTTGTTTCATAGATGCCCATAGGAGCACTACAAGGATTACAGACATGTATCACATAGGAAATACAAGTACACGTAGATTTGATGTCAAAGGAATTGTTCAAGGTAATAACTGATAAGGAAAAACTACAGAAGGATTATTTGACCCTTGTGCATGAGAAGGATGAGGCCAAGCAAGAAAAAGGTAGATATGATATTGAAGGATAAGGACATGACCAAGAAACATGCATAGAGGATACAAAGGTCCATCCAGAAACTATACAAGGATATTCTGGAAGTGTCGATGGTGGTAGAATCCACACTGGAGGAACAAGTATCAAAAATCAATGAGGTCATTCAAGGTTTTTGCACCAGAATCGGGGAGTTGGAAGTGAAAAATACACTAGGGACACCACTAGAGGAGAAGGAACAAAGAGAAAAAACAACTATAACCTCATTGGAAAGCATTAAGAGTCTGGAAAGGAGTACATGAGGTTATGTGAAGAAAGTATGAATATTTGGACAAAGTTGACGGAGGATTCAGAGATGAAGGTCATCGAGGAAAGATTAAGGAATGCATAGGAGAAGATGCATAACGCCACAGGGAATATAAGTAGACTACCACCATCTGAGCACATAATGACCATCCTATTGAATAGGCAGTCATACAATGAGTGGGAAAAACTAAGGGAAGAGAAAAAGATTCTCGCACAGTGAATGGTACCCTTGCAGGATGAAGTAGTTAGGATCATAGGGGAATTGGTAGATGCACAAGGAACGATGAAGAAAGAAGCACAAGAAAATGAGGAGAAGCTCACAACCCTGACTGCATAGGTAGTAGAGAATATTTCAGAGAAAGAAGTCGAGGTAAATAAAGAAGTCACTACATCACCAAAAAGACTCCAAAAGTTCAGGGATCCGTGGAAGGGCATGATGCAATAGGCTTAAGTGGATCGGCACAAGCTATAGGTGAGTGTTGGGGTCCTATTGGACATGCATGTTGAATAATTAAGTTTTGAAGAGTGCACACAAAAGTAGAAAAGAGACTAGTTTGCGGGGTCAGAGTAGAAGTCAAGGCATGCACAAAAGCAGCAAGAACAACAGTTATGCATGCAAAAGTAGAATGCAAGCGAAAAGAAAGGAAAAGCAACATGTAGGCACAAAGGTAGGAAAAGAATGCACAAACCATTAGGGTTTTGGGGATAAACGATTAGGGTTCTAATCCCTAACTTATGTGTAAATATGTAATGGGTTGGGGAAGAATAGGTTGTTGAGAGGTTGTTGAGAGGCTTCTGAGAGGATGCAAAAAAAGGGATATTAGGTTGCTTATGAGGGAAAATCATTACTTAGGGTTTTGGAGAGATTTTTCAGAGAGGGATGTATGCACTGCAAAGTGGATAAGATATATTGAGGATATAATATGTTGTATCTATTTTAAGTGCAGTGCGCATGCCTGAGGTGATTACTACATGAAGATTAATATAGAATCCCACCATTGTGGACATAGCCCAAGGATTGGGTGAACCACGTTAAACCCTGTGTCTGAATGTGTGTTTTGATGTGTTTGTTCATGGATGTTATGTTTATGCATAATTAGTATAGATCTATTTACTTAATGATTGATGTGCAACAATAATAAATGGTATAGTGGGTTACTTATTTTGTAATATATGTTACAAGGGTTTTTCACAATAGGGTTTGTTAACTTATCAAAGGACATGAATAAATATAATGTGCACAGGGTGGATAACTAGTAATGGATATGATGATAACCTCGCATCCCCTCATCCCTGAAGAAACATGGTTCCTACAACCCTAATAGATACCCCAGGTGAGACTTCACTTGCATGCAGGTGATGCCGAAAGGGTCAGTATCTAAAGGGTTTTGTTGGTTGAATAATTGAACCTAGGGTCTTATAACTACGCACCAACACAGGTTCAATTCATAAGTAAAGTATTTAAAGGTGATATTATAGGAACAATTAGGAGGAGAATCACCACATGTACCAACTTCTACTTGCCATGTGGCTCTTTGGTTACCGTTTATGCCTTTTTTAAAAAGGGAATAACTTTCACATCTGAAATCCATTTTCAGTGTCATTTTTTTTAAATCCTATTTTTTCGAGATATTTCCATCCATACCATCAGTTTCAAATTTTAAATCCACATTCTCTGCATATTTAATATAGCTTCTCCTAGTGCTTGCAGGGGTGTAGACCAATTTACAAGTGCCATGTAAATGGAATGAAATATATAAAGGAGGTCTCAAATTCGATTCTCACCCTGATTTACTTGTGCTCCATGCTTGCAGGCTGTGTGGTGCACCTGGGTTATAGTGGTAGCATATGGGTATTGATCACATGTCATGTGAGTATGATAACTGCGAGTTGTCGATTCCCCCAATATATATATATATATATATATATAGCTTCTCCCAGTGATCTTTTTCTTACCAGTACCAAATACTTCTCGTGGAAATCCCATATGGAGGATGTATTAAGAATTAAAGGACTGTACCATATTACCTTGGGAAAACAACAAGAACCCATTAATGATGACAAGTATGCCAAATGACATAATAGGGATGATGAAGCATGTGGATTAATCATAATGTCCATCGCTCCTGATTTAAGGTTTCACCGTCAAGGAATTGAGGGACCATATAAATCTATGTAAAAGATTTAAGTTGTGTTTGGTAAACACAATATTATTCGATCCCACCAATTGGAAAACCAGTTAATGAATTTAATTCCAAATGATTTTCCTTGCATTGAATATTACTTTTCTAAGTTATAAACACTTAGGATTTTGTGTATAGAATGTCAACTAGATTTGAAGGAAGATCGATGCTTATATGAAATTCTTGCTAAGCTTGGTAGTGCATATTATTTTTTTGTATCTACCTTTTATGCCATTAGAGAAGTTATATGGAGTGCTTATAAATAACCATCTCTTGAGTCTTTTTTTTATTCTTTTATTTGAGAGAAAGATAAACTTGTGCAACTTGGATTGATTAGCACTACAAGTACATCCAACAAAACCTTAGTGGTCCAACAAGAAGTTAAATCCAAGAATCCCAAGAAGTAACATCCTTTCCACAACAACAATAAAAAAAAGGGTCTCAAACCCTCTCTGCCATATTTTTCTCCTAATTGTGACAAAGGCTCAAAATCCAAAAGTAAGAAGACTTGTGACAAACATTGCAAATTTTGTGGGAAAGATGGTCATGTGGAGTCTAAATGTTTTAAAAATATGGAATCCTTAGAAGAAACAATCAATAATCACAACATCATTATTGATTCTTCTTCTTCTTCTTCTTCTTGTCATGGACATGCACTTTCTACTTTAGGTTTCTCCTTTAATGCAACTTCTATTTCTTCTTCTTCTTTTGATGAGTGTCTTATTGATTCTTGAGCATATTGTCATATGGCTAAGGATAAATCCATATTTGTTTCTCTAAATGAATGTAACACCAACAAAATATTTGTTGGTGATGATAGATATCTTAATGTTGTATGGTCTGGAACAGTTCAGGTTGATAATGATCATTCCAATGATGTATTATGTGTTCCATGTATTTTCTGCAACCTTCTATTAGTGTATAAGATCACTCATTCAAGTGAAGGTAAAACTACAAATTTTTCACCTCACCAAGTTTTAATTAACGATTTAAAAGATTCTAATCATGTCCTCACAACTGGAATTGCTAATTATAACTAGGTTTTACAAGTTCAACAACATTAGTTCATCATATTTTACATCATTTTTTTTTCTCATAGCGATGACTTGAGAAAACTTTGACATGAGAGGTTTGGTCATCTAAACTATCGCTCATTGTAAAAACTATGTAATCAACAAATGGTGATTGTTCTTCCTCTTGTTTCTTATAGAGATGGTGTTTGTGATGGTTGTGTTCTCGACAAACATCATCAGGAAATTTTTGACAAACCTGCCTCTTGGCACACCTCGACCCCTTTTGCAGCTTGTGAAAAGTGACTTATGTGGTCCTCTTTATTCTCCTTCTTTTTTCTGGGTGCAAGTATTTCTTAACTTGCATTAATGACTTATATAGACGAACTTAGACTTCTCCATAAGCACTTGGTTCTACTTCTTAAAAATTGAGAGTGAAGTGTTTGACAAGTTTTTGGCCTACAAGGCCCTTATACAAAAACAATATTGACATCAACTTCAAAGGTTAAGAACAAATAATGGAGGAGAATATGTGAAAAACAATTTTACAAGTTACTACACTGCACAAGGCATATAAATGCAACACACTATTCCATATACACCACAACAAAATAGTGTTGTTGAGAGAAAGAATCACACATTAAAAGAAATGTATAATTTTATGATCCAATCTAAGGGATTAAGTTTTATTTAATGGGTGAAATCCATTAACTATGAAAATTACATAGTAAATCACACTCCCATAGAGGCTCTAAGAAATATAATACCGAAAGAAGAATGGAATAAAATTAATATAGATGTAATCCACTTCTGTGTATTTGGAAGTGTAGCATGGGATCACATTCTTGATGAAAATAGGAAAGATTTACGAAATAAAAATGCAAAGTGTATTTTTATTGGATATTATGAAGATGTCAAATTTTAAAGATTTATTCAACATCACTCTAATGAAATGATTATTATAAGAGATGTTAAATTTGATGAAAATATTTGGGCCTATGAGCCTAATTCGTTGTTTGTTCCTTCTTCGACATTTGTGTCACCTTATGTTTTTATTAGATGGTTTCTTATTCTTCATATGATGACATTGATGATGAAAATGAACCTCCACCTACTCACCTTCCTCTATATGAATCCATTGAACATGAACCTACATTAGCACCACAACTTCCCAAATGGGTCTATTCAACTTGAGAAGAAGTTGGCGATCCTTCAAATCAACGTCATACGCGTTCACAATTCCAATGTGCCTCTTCTCTTTTGGCTCAATTTTCAGAGATTCATGATCCATAAACATTTGCAAAATATTTAGTTCATCCATATTGGGACACAACAATGAATGAAGAGTATCACTCTTTAATGGCAAACGATACTTGGGATCTTGTACCTCTTTCGAAAGGAAGAAAACTTGTCATATGTAAATGGGTGTACATAAATAAGTATGCATCAGATGGAAGTATTTAAAGACAAAATGTTTGATTAGTTTCCAAAGGGTTCTCTCAAGTTGAAGGCATTGACTATAATGAAACCTTTTCCCCTATTTCCAAAATGAATTCCATCTGCCTTGTTCTAGCCCTTGCTTCCTCACATAAATGGGAGATCAATCAGATGGATGTTAAATATACCTTATTGCATGGGGATTTGAAATATGAAATATACATGGAACAAACTTCTAACTATGTCAAAAATGAATCTAGAATTGTTTGTCTCCTTAAGAAATATATTTATGGTCTTAAGTAAGCTCCCCGAGCTTGGTATGAAAAAGGACAAATTTATTCTGAACACTGGACTTTTTATATGTCACTTTGATCCTAATTTCTATACCAAGAAAGTAGGAAGCCATATCATAATAATTTTTATTTATGTTTACAATCGTATCCTCACTGGTAGTGACCCTAAACTTTTAAACCATGTGAAAATTGGCCTTGAGAAAAAAATTGAAATGATCGACTTAGACTATTTCTGTTATTTCCTTAGCCTCTAGATATTGCAAACCAAGGAAGTATTATTCCTTTCCTAGTATAAGTATTCTTGTGACCTTTTTCATCACTTTCACATGGATTATTCTAAATTATCCCCTTCTCCCTTCCACTCTAGAGTCAAACTTGTTGCCACTTGTACTTCTGCCAAAGTTGATGCCACCTTGTACCATCCATTAGTTGGTAGCCTCTTATATTTGACTCATACCCATCCTAATATTTCCTTTGTTGTTTCTCTTTTTTCCATGTATATGCAATCACCCCATGAAATCCATTGGAAATAAACTAAAATGATACTTTGGTATGTTTGAGGTACAGTTCAGTTCAGGATACATTACAACTCAGGGGGGGACTCCTTTATTGGTTGGTTTCATTGATTCATATTGGGCTAGATACCCTAATGATCAAAAGTATAATACAATTTATGTTTCATCCTTGGT
>CBVK0100793828.1:0-16849 GCA_900067695.1 Picea abies | reverse complement strand
AAACGGTGGAGGACACAACTCAATATAGCGAGCAAAGCTTCCTAAGGTCATACTACATCCCCAAAGTATGATGAATCAAACAAACAGATGTGCTTTATCCAAGGGCGACTCATGATGCTGCCAATAAAGGAAATACTTTTCCCATCCTCTTTTTGGGGTATATTTGATTTTTTTGTTCTTTTTGATGATGTTGAAAAAGAATAAAGGAATATTATGTTACAATGGAGGAACGAGTACAACAAACATACAAGCTCAAGGCACAAGGACAAGACTGATGTTTTAGGGAAATGATACTCAGGAAAAATCCTCCAGTGGCCAAAGGTATTAAGACGCAAAGGCAAACTATTACTAGGCTGATGGGTAAAGGATGCAAATGCGGTTGATAGAATACACAATGGTAACGTCCTTTGATGTAAGTTTAACGAGCCCAAAGAAGGTAAGCTCGGTGGTTTTTCATATTTAGAGAGTCTGAAAAAGAATAAAAGGAAACTCCATTGGGGTACCTTTTTCGTCAATAGTCTAGTCGGTTCAAAAAAGGGATAAACTAGAACCGACTAGACGTCAATTCAAAACCATTTTAACGAGTGTGACAAGGACAAGATCACTCGGCTATTTTTTCAATTTTAAGGAGTCTGAAAAAGTGTAACTATGGACTCCATTAGGAATGTTCTTCTGGACCATTTTAACGAGTGTGAAAGAATAAGGTCACTCGACAATCTTTCCAATTTTAGGGAGTCTAAAAAGAGCTTAACTATGGACTCCGAGGGGGTTTCTTTTTCGTAAATTTAGTCCCTCAGGCCCGAAAAAGGAATAAAATCTTACCTAAGGATACTCTTCTAAAGAACTAGAGTTCAATAGAGTAGTCCTTTGTTCGTACAGTTGACCATCCGGACCGAAAAAGGGGTAAACTACCGCCGAACAGATGTGACTTCAAATTTCAGTTTAACGAGCGTGAAAGATCACAAGATCGCTCGACAATCTTTTCATGTTTAGAGGGTCTGAAAAGGTCTTAAAAGGAGACCCATTTAAGGAACGTTCTTCTGGACCAATTTAACGAGTGTGAAGAAACAAGGTCACTCGGCAATCTTTTCATCTTTAAGGAGTCTAAAAAGGGCTTAAAGAAGACTCCATAATGGTTACTTTTCTCAGTTAATCCGGACGAGATCGAAAAGAATAAATGCAGTCTCACCGGATGTTGCTTTCGGATCTCAAAGCGAGCTTGAAAAACAACAAAGTTAGCTCATGATCGACACTTTGTGGGTCGATGTCAAGTATATCTTCATAAGACCAGGCAAAAATGACGTGGAATTCTTTGAAAAGATCCATATAAATTTGAATCTCTTCGGGGGAGAAATCCACTCTAACGAAGATATTCTCCACGACACCAGGGTTTTGGGAGATATTGATAGGTATAGTTTCAGAAATAGTCACCATGTTCCCCTCAACATAAATTTCCTGTGTAGCTAAGAGATTAATAGGACCTGGCTGATCTCCCGTCATGGTGATAGTGAATTCTCCTGCCTTGATTCGGCTTAACTCTGGGAGGAAATATGATCTGTGATGAATATCTTCCTAAGGTTTGTCCGGACTAGTCATTGTTTCGATTACTGCTTCGTCAGAAGGTAAGACTAAGTCTAACGAATCAATGGTAGCAAGAGAATCCTGAGCCCAAATAGGCTCTGGAAGTGGATCCAGCTCTTGTGCGGGAGTCGGATCAGGAGTGGCTGAAGCTTGCTGGACTAAAGAGTACGCTACTTCAGTGGCTGACAAGGGCATGGACATGCCGGAGTGCCCCGTCTCATCCATCGTGGCTGATGGGGAAGGAAGAATCCATGGATCCTCAAAGTAAGTCATGCAGAACGACGAAACATGAAAAATCTCAGCCTTGTGGTGAGTCAATATAAAATTGACATCATCATGAGGAGGTGGGTAATCGAAAGTACCCATCAAAGATGGGCACAAACCAACCCCTACGTTAACGACATCGGCTTGAGGATTATCAATCATGGGAACCGTGGATGCCCCCAAAGCTGGGTTAGGTCGAGAGAAGGACAATTGATCAATGGTCACTATCTGGCCTTCGTGTGGAAATAACAAGACTCAGAAAACTGTAGCAACCATAGCTTGCATAGCATAAGTCCAACTACGACCTAACAAGAGATTATAGTCGAGGGGGGAATCGACTACCTCTACTTCAACACACACGGTCTTTCCTCCTAACTGCACAGGGAAAGAAGGAATGATGCCATGTGGTTGGAAAGAACATCCATCGAATGCAGTGAGGAGAGTAGGTGATGGAGACAAAGCAGGCTGACCGATGGCCTTCCAACAAGATAATGACATAACGCAAGTCGAAGCACCCTCGTCGACCACCGTGTGGAAGATATTTCGTGTAAAATTTTTCGTGGGATGAGCCACTACTATCTGAAACACGACGTGGTAAGGCATACGAGGTTTTAAGTCGGTTGTATCTAGCACAATGGTACCCAGGTTACAAGTCTCAGTAGAGCCTAAAGCAGTCAACAAGGCTTTCCTCTGAGCAGGGCAACTTTGGAGGACCTCCAAAGCGGACATAGAACAAGGGGTTTGGGATAAGTCTTCCACCATAGAGCAATTCTGGGCGGCCCTTGCATTTGGATTGTGAGAATCTTTCTTAAACACAGCTTTTGGAATGCGTGTCATCGTTTCCCCCAACGTCTTCTCAATATGTAAAGGAAGAGATGGGAGTTCGACTTCTTTACCCTTCTCAGAGGTGCTTGGTTTACTATAGTCGTGCGCTCTATTTGTTATTAAAGCATTGCCCTTAACCATATATACGTTCACGGGTGAGGAATTGTTTGGGGGAGGGCAGGTTTCTTGGCTCCCCCCTTCGGCACTTGTAGAGGCTTGAGTTAAATTTTGCCCATGCTGAAAGGGATTAGTCAACACGGCTTGCTGTTGCTGTGTGACAAACTTTTGGGCCTCTGCAAGTTGAGGACACAAATGGGTTGGGTGGTCTTCCGCACACAAGTTGCACGGATACCTTTCCTTTCATTTTTCTGTGGTGGCCTCACCGGCATTATCAGTGGGTTTTTTATTCCCCTTACCCTTCCTGCATTGTTTTTTCTTCCCTTCAGGCTGCTGGGTGGCCTTTGGGTTAGTCGTCTGCACGGAGTGTACTTCCGACATTTGGGTAGAAGGAGCAGCCAAAGAAGTAGTCTGGTTGGCCGTTGAGTGTTGTATAGATAACTGTTGCAATTGTTTAGTCAATTTCTCAGCGGGCTTAGTTTGTGCGGAACCAACAATACCATCGACTTGTGGTCCCGCTCTCTGTCTAGTTTTATCCAGTATTGATCGTGGAGCATCTGGCAGAATGTTGTATAATAAACCAGACTAAGAATAGATGAGCTCAAGCTATTGAGCCCTCATGATGGCATCTTCTTCGGAGAAAACCCCAGAAGTTGCGACATCTTTGGATAATTGTGGTACTAAAGACTTAAGGAACCACTCTAGCAGGAATGTTGGTGGGGCTGGTACTTTGATTAGGCTCTTTCAGTGTCTCCACTCTCGGATATGATCAGAGATATGGTCCGCTGTCGTCTATTCGAAATTGGCAAGCAGCTCTGTGCTAGCATCGTATCTCATAGGTAACTGGAAATGGTGAAGGAAAGCCATCACCAATTCGCCAAAAGATGAATATCGTGAGCGATCAAGCTCGATGTACCATTTTTCGGCACTCCCGATAAGAGTGCGTTGAAACAATCGCAACTGGATGGAGTCATCTTTCAATGAGTTAGATGAACACCAAAGGTGGAAAGTAGTCACGTGATCACCTGGATCTTCGTTAGGCTTGGCCTCGAACTTTGGAATGTCCAAAGGCAAATTCATTGGCATAGGGGGCCAACACGGATCGTGACAGATAGGATCATTTAACAACCTTGTCAAATCTAGCAAGTGTAACATTGCCAGGAATGGTAGTTTGGGTTGCTTCTAATAGCCTGGGGAAAAGGGTCCTGGATTTTGACTGGCAGCAGGTTGCTAGGAAAAGTTTGGCTGCTGGCCTAGATTCTAGTAGAAACCATGGCCTTGACCAGCATAAGGGTTTTTCATTTATGGAGACATCATTGGCTGATTCCCCATAAAGGACATAGGATGTTGGACATTCATCATGTTTGTCAAACTTTGGGAAGATTTACCCCATGCCAGTCCTGATGGGAGAGGCATAGAAGTCTGTCTGGGGTTCCATTGAATGTGGAAAGAATTACCCCAAAATGGCATTCCAGAGGAACGAACAGATCCTTGTCCTGAGTTCCAAGGTCCTGGTATATGTGCCCCCGACGTCGGAATAGTACCCTGCACTAGAGTAGACTATCCAAAAATGGTTGTGCCCCCAGATGGGAAAGTCGTGGATGCAAAAGTGTTATTACCAAATGTCCCATTCCAAACAAATGGTGACGAACCTACCAACAGAGTTTGCGCAGGTGTTCCTTGACTCCCGGCTCCAAGTGAACTCGTGTGTGCAGGCTGCCCGGCGGATTGTTGATGCAGACCACCAAGCAAAGGGGATGAAGGAGGAATATGACTGCCAGCGTAAGGAAAAGCATTAAAAGGGATAGGAATGCCTCCAAGTTGACCTTGCAGATGAGCATTAGAGCTCCCTTCCCCTAGACCCAAAGTTTGTAAAGTGGAGTAAGTGAGTGCAGGACTGGTACCCGAACTAGGCATACCATATGAGAATGGAGGGCCTGTCGCACTAGGTGTGAAGGGAGGTGTGGCCGCCGCAATAGATGGGGATGGTCCACTGTGCAACGTAGTTGCGGTTGAGACCGTAGTGGCTCAGATAGACGACGGCAAGTTAGGAGATGCTTCTCCTGTAGTAGCAATGGTGATGTGAATGGAAGAATTCCTAGAGGAAGTAACAACGTTTGTTGCCATAGCTGTGTGAGGCACTGAAAGGCTTTCGTAAAATTGAATTGGCACAATAACTTGCAGCCAAGTATCAGTGGTTGGTGTTTCAACCGAACCAAGATTGGCAATTGATTCCTCTGGGAGTTTTTCGGGCTCAATGGTTTGAAACCTGGTTTCTTTGAAAGACCCTTGTTGGTCTAGTCTCTGCCTCAATGGTGGCGGGGGTGGCTCAAATATAACCGATGACAGGCCCAGAAGCCTTCATGACTGGCGAAGCTCTAAATCCTCCACTGTGTGAGAAGATCCACGACACGCTAAGGTATTCTACATGATCAAATAGTAACACACACTAAAAAGAAGCCCCTAAGAGATAAATCAAGCAAACACTAAACTAGTTGGAAGAACAGTTACAACAACCAACACTAGAGCAACTTACTGGTGCAAGTGCAACTCGAAAACAAAAGCACCCTCTGGGTATAATCTGCAAAGCGTGGCCCGATGTTTGTCCTAGGTACCACAATATACCCCCGTAGTCACCTGTGTATGTCCCTAGAAAATATTGGCAACTAGTTTTCCAGCACACGAATAGTCACCAGGCGGGTACAATCAATAGTCGGGTAGACCACAATGAGCAGGGTATCAAGCCCGAAACCTGTCAAGGGTATCGAGAGAAAATGGTCCGGAAGACAACTGAGGACCTCGAACGGATTCGAGACCCACGAAGCCCCATGGGAAATGCAAACAACGGAATCCCTCAACAAATCCTCGATATGTGTTCTCCACTATGCTCGGTCCGATTTTGGAGGGTTTATCTCTGCTACCTTTCCTTACGTGACCTCGTGTTTAGCCCCTGTGTTAGAGGGGGGTCCTGGATAACTTTCATGTAACTAGACTTCTACACTCCCTATGAGAGACTCCAATGTTTGGTTTGAGTGGCCTTGGAGAATTTACTCTCCAACCTATTCCAAGGCCCTGGTCTTGAGCTAGTGTATGAACCCTACAAACAAAAGAGTCTAATAGATTTTAAATTAGCGTTGCTTTTATGGGATTGTTTACGTCACAAGGTATGAAAGTGAAACTGATGGTGTGTAAAGACTCAAAGCAAAATGAATAAGAAATGCTTGGAAACAAAAACTTTTACGAAAATGCAAAAACAAGCAACTTTTCACTAAGAAAGAATTCTTTTCTTTTCAACTTTTCTAAGATTTCAAGCACCAAACATAAAGGAATTTCTCTCAATCTGTGAGCTACTTATGCTCCTAAATGTACTGAAAAAACTTATGAAAAAAGACTTCTTCCTAGCTATTGATGAAACAACACAATCTTCAAACAAAGAAGCAAATGAAAAAGATAATTTTTATTTTTTTATTTCAGTGCTAAATGAAGCAACAAAGGGAAAATTCCGACAAGCACAAAACCAAGAAAACAAAATAAAATTCTGGCTTAAAGCACAGATCGCAAAGAACCAGAGCAAAGGCGCACAATGGTAATCAAGAAAGCACCGACTCTTACGCTTGTCTAAAAACCATAAAACAAAATCTTTTTCTTTTTTATCTTTTCTATCAACAATCAACTAATAAAACACAGGCTAAGGGTAAGAGGCCCTAACCTACTGGCTGTGCAACCCTAGACTCAATCCCCTGAGAGGAACACTTCTCACCATAGGAAGGGATGGCTGCCCCACCCTGATTGAAAAGCCACCACTCAAGCCCACTACTGTCACTGAAACAACACGGAGGCAAACGTGTGCTGAGCTATAACAGAGCGCGAGTACCCGCGGGCTGTACTTACACAGGCCATGTGTATGAATAAAATCTAAGAGAAAACTAAACACAGGCAGTCCAGACCTGGAAGAGGCCTTTTCTATTGACAACTAGGGTCTCGTAGAGGCTTGGATGCTTCTTCTTCAACAAAAAGGAAAAATAATTGCAAAAAGAAAACAAACGCAATAAAGCAAACTGAGACAAGATAGTGAACCAGCAAGACCTAGACAGGATCTAGAAAGCCCCCTGAGAATGTAAAATTATTACAGGGAAGAGGGGACTACCTCTTAATCTCTCTGACTCCTACACGCTACTGAAACTTCCACAACAAGCGTTCAAATGTGGGATGTCAGAGGTTAGGGCGTAGGTTACACACGTCCAGGCCTTTTGCAAGCCGCATGTACCTCTGTGTGTCCCGATAATCACCGTCAAGCACACTCAAGGAAAAACTGGTATAAAGAACCAGGTTCCCTGCTAGCTATGACCTAAAAGAAAATAGACAAACAAAGAAACAAAAAATCTAATTCTTTGAACTACCCAAAAAACTTCAAATAAATCCGGAAAAACCCTAAAGAGTAATTCCCCAGTGGAGTCGCCAATTTTGTTGTGGGGAAATAATACCTTACGGACTAGCAAGCTAGGGTTTATACTTGCATGCAGATCATGACCTTAAAGAAAACACTTTTAACCTATCACCCCAAAACTCAAATCCCTTTTTCACATACAAGCATGGAAAAGACCTACTAACCTTTTTACTGATGTTTGGTGTAGATCCTCCATTGTGCTTTGTCCGTTTGCTTGCGCTGCTCCTTCTGAAGACAATCCTGCAATCAAGACAAAACACTATGCATGCATGCTATTTTTCTACTTGAGGGTTAGAGATTAAGCATAAATAGAATAAATCATGTATAACTCATGCATTGGGATGGGAAAAGTATTCTTTTATTAATCTCAAGATGAATCAACTTACAATAATGATAGAGATCGACCACCGTTCCTTGATCCTGATCTTGGGATCCTCCTCTTCTTTGTCCTCCAACTGCTTTGCTTGAATTATCCTTAGTCTTGAGGAAAGGATAAAGGGTTGGGACAAATGGATTCGGCAATTGGGCAGAGTTTCTTTGCTATCTTTTTCCTCCTCCAAATGGTACCCCTACCCCTTCTTTTATAGGCTAGAAGGAGCTAGGGTTTTGGACGAACTCTCGACCATGCATGGCCGGGAGTTTCAGTTAACTGACCCATAGCTTTTTGTCTCATCGGAAACTTTCCATTTTTTGTGATTCTAAAGGCAAACATGGGCTGTAGTGGGCCTGCTAGCGTTTACATGCAGGCTGTAGTGGGCCTGCTAGATTTTACACGCGGGCTGTAGTGGGCTTGCTAGCATTTACTTTTTAAAAATGGAGCTTTTAGAAGAGTTGTTCAGTAGTTTTTTGGCAAAGAAGGGATATGATTTGGCCTGATGCCAGGTAAGCATGTGTGGTGCAATTTAGGGTT
This sequence comes from Picea abies, assembly GCA_900067695.1. Lineage (NCBI taxonomy): Eukaryota > Viridiplantae > Streptophyta > Pinopsida > Pinales > Pinaceae > Picea > Picea abies. The sequence goes on along the minus strand of CBVK0100793828.1, from coordinate 8,705 downwards.
ATAACAAGAAGGAGATAAACACATCAAATCAAAGCATAGAGAACAATACACACAATTACCGTGGTTCACCCCCACCCTGGGGCTACATCCACAAAGTCTTCTTCTTTATATTATCTTGGTCAAGCCATTATGGCACAGAGCTTTAGTGACCCTCACTTCGCACAGGACTGAAGATCTACGTAGCTCGCTAGATCCTTCTTCCTTGCACTTTAACACAAATCCTTCTACGGTCTCTCATAGGGACTTGCACCCAGCTCTACAAGTCTTACACAAAATGCATAAATCCTTACAATACTTAATCACACAGATCCAACTCTTAGCACTTTAGCCAATTTACACTAAGAAATCACCAAGTGCACTAAGCAACAACCTCTATTATTTATTACATTGCCTATCTATTTATATATTACAAAATGATCCTAAGCATGGGTAAACCCACAGGCCGACATTCCTTTCCCATTACATCAACCCAAAACCCTAAAAGGGGCCCAAAAATAGGTCTTGCTTTCCTAATTTCCTCTTCGTGTTGCGCTCCATCTTTGGCAAGTTGTCGCAGTCCCAAAAATGGTCAAATATGACCAAGTATTTTCAAAACTTGGTCAAGGGCCAACAGGCCCCCAACACTCACATGTGACGCATCCCAAGTCACTCAAGTCAGATCAATTCAGCCTCGAATGCTTCGAGCTTGGCTCGAGCTTCTTCGACCTGCTGCAATGGGAGAGCCTCTTGCCTAGTAAATTCCTTGATTATTGTGTCGTTTACTGTCCCTTCTATGCGTTGTTCTATGGTGATGACAACTTGTTCAAGCTTGGTTGCCTGGCTCTCAACTTCAGTGAACAGATGGCATGCTTTCTCTTGGAGTGGCTGAAGTCGTTGGGAGACTTCCATCACTTTACTTTGCAATGTGTGTACCTGTTTTTGAGTGGTATGTTGTTCTGGAAATCGCTTCATTCTCTCGATTGGGGTCAAGGCCTTCAGTTGTGCCTATAGCACATCTGCATGTTGCTTTTCTTCTTTTAGTTGTGCTTCTAACATCTACAATTCAGGGCTCTCTATGAGGTTCTCATAAATCTGGATGCTTTTAGTGCTCAGCTGCTTACATTACAAAGCCAAGGTTTTTAATCGGCCAACTGCATTACGAGTAGTTGCTTCCCTCAAATCTCTTACTTCTTGTGGATTCTCAGGCATGGTATGAAGTCCTAGATCTCTGATGTGCTACTGAAGTTGCTAGATTACTTCTTCGAGTTGTGCCACCTGCTGTGGGACACATTCTTCCATATTCACTTATATCACCATCATAGAGCGAAGTGCTTTGTGAACTCTTTCTTGCACTTCAAGTTGCTTTGCTAGCAACTGGTCCTTGCTCTGCTGTAACTGTGCTTTTTCCTCCTCCCACTTTTCTTGTAAGGAAAGCTTCTCCTGTTCTGCGTTCCTCTGTTGTTCTCTATTTGCGCTCTGTTTTTGTGCCAAAGCTTGGGTGGCTTGTGCTATGTCTTCTTGAGCTTGTCGAAGATGAGATTCAACTTTCTTAGTGATCTGGCGTAACTGGGTGGGCTCATCAACTATTCTTGGTGTTTCCATTATCAAGGGCATCGTAGAAACTTCTCTACTGGACTAGAGTGCCTACTACACTTCTTGAAGTTAACCCTTGATCTAGTTGAATACCTCCTCCTGCTTCACTTCTTTCTTTTTTGCGATCTCTAGCGTGGCATCAGTCAGGGTAGAAATCAAGAAATCGAAGTCATTCTATGTGAGGGTAGTCTTAAACTTAGTTCAGGTGGCCTTAGCTTTCTTTCGGGATGAGGGATTTGGTGTGGTAGTCTTCTTTTTCTTGGAGGGATCCTCCTCTTCTCTAGGTGGAGTAACCTCACCTTTGTTTTGCTCCACTTCGATGCCACCTAGTTCTTCACAATCACCTCCCTTCGTAGGTGAGATCAAAGTAGTTTTCGTGGATGTGCTCTGGATATATTGAACTTCCACATCCTTCTTAGTCTTGCATAGTCCAGGTGTATCTGACATAGATTTAGGGCTATCCACATCGGACATCTCTGCAGGGTCTGCTGGAAAAAGGAGGTTCGCTTACCATTCCTTGGTAATCTGCTCCAAATATTCTTCTGTCAATTTATAGTATGACTAGATTTGTTGTTTGTGCTCATCCGTGCACGCTGTTATATAGGTGAAGTGATGGTCTATGCTAAATTTCATCAGAGGTATAAACCTATGAAGTGTGTTGGGTGTGATGCATGGTGTAGACTAGATTTCATTCTTCAATTGATTGTAATAAGCATGGAAGATGACATTGGACTGGCATTGCTTGTTCATGTCGCTGGAGTACCACATCGTACAGAACTTCGCATCTAGTGGTTCGAAAGGTTCGATCTCCGAAAAAGTGTCTCCCTCTGGTAGTTCCCACATGATGAAAGTGATGAGTATGAGTAACCAACTAAAGTGGAACTTATACCCTTGGTCCTGCGCTTGTCTACATTCAAGATCTAGTTGATTTCTAAGGTACTTTTCCCAGTTCATTTGTAGTCTCTCCGCGCACTTCCTTGCGAGGTCAACTACAAATCCGGTCACCTGTGTGGGTTTGTTTTTGCAGACTAACTTCCCTGTGATCAACTGGAAACCAAGGCACACTGTTGCATTCTCAATGGAGGCTACCTTGTAACTTCATGTGCCATTCTCTAGATCACCATATGTGTCTTTTATTCATTGGATGAGAGTGCAATCTGTGGTCTTTCCAGGGTAAAAATCCTGCAGGTCAGGGCCTTGCATGCTTAGCCCTGTGATTTGGTTGATCAGAATTGGATCCATAGTGATGTGGCAATCCAACCATAGGTTTCCTTCATGGTAGCAGGACAACAACAATCTGACGCATGCATTTACTTCCTCATGCCTCCCAAAATGTGGAATATTCATTACATTGAGGAGGGTTGATTACGTGAGGTTGTGGGTCCATTGCTGAGGGAAAGTCTTTGGGTTCCTCCCTTTTGTGATAGTTAAGTACTTGTGCAGAGCTAGCATATTGTAGACCTTGTGATCTCCAAGGTTAAAATCACTAAATTTTAGCACTATGAGCTTATCCTGGTCAGCATGAACTGCGCGCACCCCTTTCAGGAGGTACACAGTGACCACAACATAGTTGAAGTTTCTAGGTACAGTGTCTCGATTTACTGTTCCACTTAGTGGTGGGATATACTTAGGCAAGATACTTGGGATCATATTCACAGTGGAAAAATCATTTCCGAGCTTAGATCGTCTCTCCGAAGGCAGTCGGGATGGTCCTGTGCGAGCAGTGGAGGGGGAAGCTGACAACGCTCCTGAGGATGATGCCTATACTCTTGTAGACATTCCTCACTTTGACATGACTATCTCAGTCATAAAGTCAATTATAACTTCTTCAACGATTTTCTCAACTTGTCCGACATGCAAACTTGGTTCAGCTAGCTCGGGTGCGAAAGGAATTCAGAGACTACAATGAATAGTATGGGAACACGGAAATTATCTCCAGGTGAGTTAATCTCAAGTTTCAGGCTCAAATTCTCACTTATCAAAAAGTATTCTCGGTGCGTGGTGCACTGGGATAAGTAGGGAAACTTAGTAACGGTCTTCTTGCAATGGATATGGGGCCTTCATTAAATTCGTTCTATCTGTTATGGCATGTTTCAACGGTTGGATGATGAACCTTTATTTCTTTTCTGCCCATTCAGAGTGGAATTCAAATGGATATACTGGTTCCAATGGCTATATTGCTTCATCATGGAGAAGTACTCTAGGTCGTTGTTTTGATATCTTGGCAAAGTTCCAATTCTACAATTTTTCTTTCTATGAAGTATCCTCTAGAACTTCTTGTAACCTTATAGTATTAGCCCTTTTCTTTCTTAACTTTCTAGCCTTTTTCCCCATGAGCTTTGTCTTAGTAATGCTTTTATCGTTCTGATGCTTATCTTCTGTGGTCATAGTTACTTCATGCTGTTGAAAGTCTTTCCTATGGTTCCTTGATAATACTTCTTCTGTATCAAAAATAGGTAACTCAATATTTTGCGGATCCTCGAGTGTTCTCTTAGCCTAGACATCTGAGCTTCTAGTATTAAATATCTGTGATCTTCTCTTCTGTTCTTCAATCAAGTGCACGATATTTCTAGTCATAAATTCTTGTAGCTCTTTCTTCTTTTGTTCCAAAATGTCTTCTTCTTCTTTTCGCCTGTCTTGTTCTCTATCAATCCAAGGTTTTCCTATGAGCATGGTAAATGGGGCGTTGTCTTCAGAAAACTTAATAATCTCAAAGTCTTCCTCTGTCGAAGTTCCATTGACAGTCATAGGTATCCGGGCGAGCCTTCCACATAGGTTTACTAGATTTCCTCTGAATAAACTTGTCCCTCCTAGGGAAGGGATCATGGAAGGCTTTCCTATAGCTTCCCAAGTTCTTTCTGGCATAATGTTCACTTGTGTTTCTTCATCAAGAATACAGTCAATGTCGAAGTCCCCTATTCTTGCTTCGACTTTCTCCTTTTATTTGAAGATATCGGATAGCCTAACATGTCAATAATAATTCAAGGTGTCTTTCATTTGTAGCAATACCTTTTCTGATTCTTTCTGAGTTTCTACTATTTATGGATTTGCCTTAGGGTTTTTTTCATTCAGATTCATTCTTTCAAGATTAGCAATCATTCTAGGTAAATCCAACACTTCATGGTTCAAGGCTTTGCAAAAGAAACAACTAGGTCTTCCACCAGGGAATTCCTTAGCAATATGTCCTGGTCTTCTGCAACTGTAACAGAGGGTTAACCCTCTCTTTCATTTAAATGTTCCCCAACTTTCTTTGTACTGCGCACCAGGATCATGGTAGCTAGCCTGCATCCACTGGTTAGTCCAAAAATTCTTTCTATGCATAGGTATAACATATCTTTCACTATACTTATCAAATCAATTCATATCAAACTTTCTTTCATTGATTAATGCCCTAGTTTGGAAGCTAAGACAACATATATCAAGCATACCTAGATCCATGCTTTAGAAACAAAAAATTTCACTTATCTTACCTATATAGAGCACAAAGCTTTCAGATCTAATTTTTTTTTTACTATTCTTACCTTTATTAGAGCACATAACTTATAGATCTTATCTCTTTTCTGCAGATCTAACTTCTTTCTTTCATAAATTTCCACTTTTACTTTTCTTAGAGCATAAAGTGTTCAGATCTCACTTCTTTTCTTCAGTGTCAACCTCTTTCTAGCAGGTCTAACCTCTTTCTTTCAAATCTGGCCTTTCTTTCTCAGCACAAAGCTTCGTAGGTCAAGTAGAATACTGCGCACTAGGGCAACAGGTCTACACACAGAGCTTATTTTGCACAAAGCTTTTTATTCTTTAGTTCCCAACAATCACAGTTCTAGGTCCCGACAACAGAACCATTTGTTGTCATAGGGGTAGACCTAGGGTTCAACGCTCAAGAGTGCACCAACAAAACCCTAACTACTAGCCCTTTCGGCAACACTTGCAAAGTAGATGAACTCTCACCCGAGGTATAGGCAGGGGTGGTTGCAGGAATCAAATGTCTACAACCTTAGCTGGGACATCAATCTATGATTATATCTTTTACAGGGAACTTAGCATAGATCAATCATCAATATTTAACCCTTATGGTACTTCGTAGATAGCACAGAGCATCGCAATGAATACTTAGACTAAATATGATTCAGTACTTAGCCATAGAAATATAGATTAGATTCAAAAAATCAAGCACTAAGCATCATATATATCAGATCTAACATTCATTCATACATCATAAGCACAGAGCATAACTAGATCTATCTAATCACAACATATACTTAGCCAAGAAGAAGATAAACACATCAGATCAAATCATAGAGCACAATACACATAGTTACCATGGTTCACCCCCACCTTGGGGCTATGTCCACAAAGTCTTCTTCTTTATATTATCTTGGTCAAGCGGTTACAACAAAGAGCTTCAGTGACCCTTACTTCACACAGGACATAAGATCTGTGCAGCTCGCTAGATCCTTCTTCCTTGCACTTCAACACAAATCCTTCTATAGTCTCTCACAGGGACTTGCACTCAGCACTACAAGTCTTACACAAAATGCACAACGCCTTACAATACTTAATCACACAGATCCAACTCTTAGCACTTTAGACAAGTTGCACTAAGTAATCACCAAGTTCACTAAGCAACAACCTCTGCTATTTCTTACATTGCCTATCTATTTATAGATGACAAAATGAGCCTAAGCATGGGAAAACCCACAGGTTGACATTCATTTCCCGTTACATCCACCCAAAACCCTAAAAGGGGCCCAAAAATAGGACTTTCTTTTCTAATTTCTGCTTCACGTTGCACTCCATCTTTGGCAAGCTACCGCAGTCCCAAAAATGGTCAAATATGACCAAGTATTCTTCAAAACTTGGTTAAGGGCCAACAGACATTGACTATGTTCTAGATTAAGAGACACAGGTGGATATCATGACAGAAAGAACTTGGGAATCTATAGGGAAGCCTTCTACAATTCCTTCATTAGGAGGAATAGGACTATTCAAAGGAAAGTTGGTAAACTTATGTGGGAGGCTCACTCAGATACCTACGAACATTAATAGAACTTCAACATAGGAATATTTTGAGATTATTAAGTTTTTTGAAGACAACGCCCCGTTTACCATGTTAATAGGAAAACCTTCGATTGACAGAGCTCAAGACAGAAGAAAGGAAGAACAAGAAGCCTTGGATTAGAAGAAACAAGACTTAAAATATTTTATGACTAGAAGGATCACACAATTGATTGAAGAACAGGAGAACATATAGAAGCTATTTGACACTAGAGACCCTAATGTCAAATCTGTAGGAACATCAGGACTCCCAGAAGACTGAAGTACCTATCCCAGACAAAGAAAAGGTATTACCCTTGAATCCTAGGAAAGAATCTCAATAGCGCCGAGTGACTATGTTAAAAGAATATAAGAATACAAATGGAAAATGAACTACCAAGATGAAGCTCACTGGAAAGAAGGCTAGGAAACAAAGTAAGAAGAGAGATAAGTTGTAGAAGGTTCTAGAGGGAACTTCACAAAGAGAAAATTTGCAGAATTGGAACTTCGTCGGGATATCAGAACAATGACACATGGCACTTCACCATGACGAAGAAATATAGTTGTTGGGGCCGATATATCCGTTCGACTCCTTCTTTCAATGGGTAGAAAATAAATAAAGGTACGTCACTAGACTGTTAAATCACTCCATAAAAGATCGAATAAGAGTTAATGGAGGCTCATAACCATTTTAAGCGAACTATTCCCAAATTGCCTACTTATCCCGTCGCGCCATGCACAAAGAACACTTTTTCTAACTGAGAATTCAAAGCTCGTAGATTAAGGGATTTGTCTACAATGATCATTGCACCCTTGCTGTTATTCTAGTACAGTGTCTAATACCATTGAGACCCCGATAATTTTAATCTTGAGTGCGTTTGTCCAGCGAGCTCATCGTAGTTGAAGAATCAGTAGCAAAATTTCTCCTCGAATTGATGACAGAGAGAGTCATGTCGGAGAGATGAGTGTCTACTGGTGTACAAGCATATTCGACGAGAGGAATGATGACCTCTTCGTCCACTGCTCGAGCTAGTCCATCCTAGCCATCTGATGAGAAGCAAACTAAACATAGGGATGATCTCACGAATTCTAGGTTGATTCGATCATCCTACCTGCCTATCTACCACCTCCGAGCAGTGCAATAAATCTAGACAGTGTGACCAGAGACTTTGAATATGAACTAGTCACTTCATAACTCCCGAAGGGGATATGTGCAGTGCACGTAGACCAAGATAAGATCATAGCATTGAAGTTCAACGACTTCAACCTTGGTGACAAGAAGGTATACAACATGCTCACCCCGCACAAGTATCTGATGAAAACCAAGGGAAAGAACTCAAAGATCGTACTCCAGTCATGGACCATGAACCTCATGCAGTCCACCCTCCTCAACGTTATCAAGATCCCACACTTTGGAAGGCACCAAGAAGTGAACGCATGCATCAAGCTACTGTTGTCCTGCTACCATGGCAGATATTTATGGTTGAATCACCGTATCACAGTGGTTCCAATGTTGATTAATCAGATCACAGGTGTTATAACCCTAAATTGCACCATACATGCTTACCTGGCATCACGCCATCTCAAATCCCTTCTTTGCCAAAGCATTGTTGAACAACTCTTTAAAAATCCTCTTTTATAAAGGCCCACATGCCCTACTCCATTACTGCATGCGTGTACACACTAGTTGACCTCAAACACCCCACGTGGACTGACAAAAGCATGAAAAAAGGAAAGTTGCCGACAAAACACACAGCTCTGGGTGAGTTAACTGACACTCCTGACCATGCATGGCCGATTTTTCATACAAATACCTAGGTTCTTCTAGCTTATAAAAGAAGGGCTAGGGGTCCCATTTGGAAGAGGAAAAATATAGCAAAGAAACTCTGCCCATTTGCCTATTCCCATTATCCCAACCCTTTAGCCATCCTTATTCCAGAAGAGAGATGAAGCAAAGAAGTTGGAAGACAGTTGAAGAGGATCCCAGGATCAGGTTCGCAGAGCGATGGCCAGTATCGACTTTTTGTAGGTTGACTCATTCAAAGTAATAAATAAAATACTTTTCCCATCCGAATTCATGATTTATTCTTAATTTATTAAGT
>CBVK0100793826.1:0-13767 GCA_900067695.1 Picea abies | reverse complement strand
TATTTTGAAAAGTTGTTGAACTTTTGCATTAAGTAAAAGTTTTGTTTCCATATTTTTTATTCATTTTTTGCTTTCATCTTTTACACATCATTAGTTTCACTTTCATACCCCTTAACATAAGACAAAGCCATAAAATAAACACTAAATTTAAAATCTACTAGACTTTTATGTTTGTAGGGTTCACCAACTAGTTCAGGATTAGGGCCTTGGATTAGGTTGGAGAGGAAACTCTTCAAGACCATTTAAAATCAAACATTGGAGTCTAATTTAGGGAGTGTCTAAGTCCAGTGTTGTGAAAGTTATCTGGGACTCTGCTCTAATGCAGGGGATAAACACAAGGTCATGTGAGGAAAGGTAGTGGAGATAACCCCTCCAAAGTTGGAACAATCGTAGTGGAGAACACATATAGAGGGCTTGTTTTGGGATTCTATTGATTGCATTTGCCACGGGGCTTCGTGGATATCGAATCTGTTTGAGGTCCTCATTTGTCTTCCAGACCACTTACTTTCGATACCCTTGACAGGCTTCGGGCTCGATACCTTGCTCATTGTGGTCTACTGGACTTTCAACTGTACCCGCCTGGTGACTGTTTGAGCACTGGCAACCTAGTTTCCTATCTATTTTAGGGACATACGTAGGTGACTGTGGGGGTATACCATGGTACCTAGGACAGACATCGGGCCATGCTTTGTAGAGTATACCTAGAGGGTGCTTCCGTGTTCGAGTTGCACTTGCACCGGTAAGTTGCTCCAGTGTTGGTTGTTGTAACTGTTCTTCCAATTAATTTAGCGTTTTCCTATCTTATCGTCTAGAGACTTTTTTAGTGTGTGTTACTTTTGAGTGTTTAGACTACTTTAGAGTGTCTTTGATCTTCTCACATAGTGGAGGATCACGAGCTCCACCGGTCACGAAGGCTGCTTGGCCTGTAACCGACGACAGGCCAAGCATCCTTCGTGATCGACGAAGCTCGTGATCCTCCACTGTGTGAGAAGATCAAAGACAATCTAAGGTAGTCTAAATTCTCAAAAGAAACACACACTAAAAAATTCCCTAGACGATAAGACAGGAAAACGCTAAATTAATTGGAAGAACAGTGACAACAACCAACACTAGAGCAACTTACCAGTGCAAGTGCAACTCGAACACGAAAGCACCCTTCGGGTATAATATGCAAAGCATGGCCCAATGTTTGTCCTAGGTACCATGTTATACCCCCGCAGTCACCTGTGTATGTCCCTAAAATAGATAGGTAACTAGGTTGCCAGCATGCAAACAGTCACCAGGCGGGTACAATCAAAATTTGAGTAGACCACAATGAGCAGGGTATCAAGCTCAAAACCTGTCAAGGGTATCAAAAGAAAGTGGTCCATAAGACAACTGAGGACCTCGAACAGATTTGAGACCCAAAAAGCCCCATGGAAAATGCAATCAACGGAATCCCAAAACAAGCCCTCTATATGTATTCTCCACTACAATTGGTCCAGCTTTGGAGGGGTTATCTCCACTACCTTTCTGCACGCGACCTTGTGTTTATCCCCGGTGTTAGAGGGGGGTACCAAATAAATTTAATGAAACTGGACTTAGACACTCCCTAACTCAGACTCCAATGTTTGATTTTAAAATGGCCTTGAAGTGTTTCCTCTCCAACCTAATCCAAGGCCTTAATCCTGAACTAGTTGGTGAACCCTACAAACATAAAAGTCTAGTAGATTTTAAATTTAGTGTTAATTTTATGGCTTTGTATTGTGTCAAGGGGTATTTATGTCTAAATATGAAAGCAAAAAATGAATAAGAAAGCTGGAAACAAAACTTTTACTTAATGCAAAATTTCAACAACTTTTCAAAATATAATTTTCTAAGATTTTGGACAGCAAACTCAAAAGAAATTTCACTTGACTACAAGCTACTTATGATCTAAGTAAAATGCAAAAACTTATGAAATAAATGATCTTTCCCTGGCTAATAATGCAGAAACACACTCTTCAACCAACCAAGAAAGTGAAAGAGATTTTTTTATTTTTTTATTTAAATGCTTGATAAATCAAAAAAGGAAAAATACCAACAAGCAAAAACCAAGAAAAACAATTCTGGCCTAATTGCAGATCGCAAAGAATCAGGTCAAAAATCACACACTAGCAATTTTTAAAAAACTAACTTTCACACTTGTCTAAAAACCCCAAAAAAATCTTTTTTATGACAACTTTTAAATGAGAAAAAACAAGCTAAAGGTAAGATTAATCCTAAGCTACTGACTGCTAAGATAGAGATTCAAACACCTGAGAGGTATAATTCTCATCAAGGGGAAGGATGACTGCCTTACCCTCAACAAAAAGTATCCTGCACAAGCACGCTCTTGTTAATCTAACAAGAAGCATGTGAACGCGAGCTGTATAGAGGTAGAGGGCATGTACACGCGGGCTGACCTTGTACAAGCCACATGTATGTCTAAACTCTGAACAAAAATGAAAACAGATAACCCAAAACTAGGAAGAGACCATCGATATTGATAACCAGGATCCCTTGAAGGCTTGGACACTCTTTTTAACAAAAAAAACAAATAATGTAAGGAAAAATGATAAGCAAAAACAATCTGAGATAAGACTACTAACAACCAAGACTCAGACAGAATTCCAGAAAACCCCTGAGAATGTCTGATTCTGACAGGGAAGAGGATGACTGCCTCCAAAATTCTCTGGACTCTACACGCTACTGCTACTTCCTCAGCTAGTGTTCGCATGCAGGCTGTAAGAGAGTATGGCATGGGTATATGTGTGAAGACCTTATGCAGGCCGTGTGTACCTTTGTGGGTCTTGACAAACACATTCAATCAAATCAGAGAAAGTTGGTATGGAAAACTTGACTCTCTGCTAGCCCAGACCTTATAGAAACTAAAAAGAAATGGGCAAGAAAAACCAATCTTTTAAACTACCCAAAATTACATAAAATTCCTAAGAACCCTAGAGAGCTTACCGGAACATGGATGTCCTAGGTAGATCTTGGTTGCATTATGGTATTCATGTTGTCTCTGAAACACTGTAGGCTCAGGATTCCTTGTAGTTTTTCTTGAATACGAGTTTGAGCCTCATGTGCATGATTCTTCTTCACGCTTGACCTCACCCTTGGGACTCCCAAAAAATAACGAGTCTTCTTTTAAGACCTTTTCAGACCCTCTAAATATGAAAAGATTGCCGAGCGATATTTTCGCTTTTCACGCTCGTTTAACTAAAATGTGAAGTCACATCTGTCCGACGGTAGTTGACCCCTTTTTTGGTCCAGATGGTCAACTGTACGAACAAAGGTATACTCTATGGAACTTCAACTCTATAGAAGAGTACTCTCAGGTATAATTTTATCCCTTTTTCGGGCTTGAGGGACTAAACTTACGAAGAAGGAACCCCCATAGAGTCCATAGTTAAGCTCTTTTTAGACTCCCTAAAATTGAAAAGATCACCGAGTGACATTATTCTTTCACACTCGTTAAACTAGTCTAGAAGAACATTCCTGATAGAGTCCATAGTTAAGCTTTTTTCAGAATCCTTAAAAATTAAAAAAATATCTGAGTGATCTTGTCCTTGTCACACTCATTAAAATGGTTTTGAATAGACATCTTGTTGGTGCTAGTTTACCCCTTTTTCGAACCGTCTAGACTATCTTCGAAAAAGGTACCCTAATGGAGTCTCCTTTTTTGTTTTTTCAGACTCTCTAAATATGAAAAATCACCGAGCTTAACTTCTCTGGGCTCGTTAAACTTACATTGAAGGACGTTATCATTGTGTGTTTTGTTAACCGTGTTTTCATATCTTATACGTTAGCCTTGTAATAGTTTGCTTCTGCATCTTAACACATTTGGCCCCCGGAGGATTTTTCCCGAGTATCATTATACTAGAGCATCAGTCTTGTCCTTGTGCCTTGAACTTGCATGTTTGCAATACTCATTCCTCCATTGTAACATAACATTCCTTTATTCTTTTTCCCAAAATTATTGAAAAAGACAAAAAAATCAAATATACCCCAAAAAGAGGAAGGGAAAAGTGTTTTCTTTATTGGTAGCATAATGGGTCGTCCTTGGATAAAGCACATCTATCTGTTTTTTCATCAAACTATGGGATGTAGTACGAACTTATGAAGCTATTCTTGCTATATCGAGTTGTGTCCTCCATCGTTTGGTTATCCTTCCAAACATATGGAGAGTTTGTTGCCTCCTTCTTTGTAGACTTATGATTAATTCCATGCTGCATGAGTCTCATCATATGTCGTGCTATTGTCCAAGGGAAGTTTGTCACCAAGCCTGAGTTGGCCCCTTTGCAATTTGTCTCTTGTGCTCATACCCGACCATCCTAAATGTCCAATCAAGTCCTTGTTCAAAATCAATGAAGCCTTCACTTTGATCATCAAGATTATCTAATCCATGACCGACGAGTCGTCGAAGACCTCTGGGTAGTGAATTCGTACACTCATATTACACTCCTACCCAAGTTTTGAAGATTTTGAAGTTGTTTCTCGAGCTCTAAAGATCTCATCTCCATCCATCAGGCCGTATCAGCTTCTAGAAGATGGATACTCTATATGTATATCTTTTTGATTTCGAGATGTAGCTCCACTATGTATTGTTCATGGCTACTCTTTATATAGTTATATGACATGGATCTACAGTGTATTTGATTGGTATCAATGATTCTATTTTATTCTGAGCATGGGTATGCCCGCCTCGGTGAGAAATTTGTTATTTTTGCAGATGGCACCTCCCAGTTCCTAATCCTTGGGCTCAATCGTTCGGCACATCATTAAATATTGGTAATGTATTTCGGCCATCAGATGCTCTTCTGACCTCACACATTAGGGGGCATCTGTTATAACCCTAAATTGCACCATACATGCTTACCTGGCATTAGGCCATCTTATATCCCTTCTTTGCCAAAGCATTTCTAAACAACTCTTTAAAAATCCTCTTTTATAAAGGCCCACATGCCCTACTCCATTACTGCACACGTGTACATGCTAGCTGATCTCAAACATCCCGTGTGGACCAACAAAAGAACGAAAAAAGGATAGTTGCCGATAGAACACACAGCTCTGGGTGTTATTCTTAATTTATTAAGTACATGTTTGAATTTCTAACTTGTTAGTCTATAGGTAAGATGCATGTGTAGTTGTTGCTTGTCTTGTATGCAGGTCAGTGTTGGAAAGGAGAACTGCAAACAAGTGGTCAAGTGCGACAAGGGATCGACATCAAATGCCTGGAATGAGGTAGGTTGATCTAGCTATGTTTTACTAAAAATAAATAGGATTTAAGTTTGGGGATGAAGGTAGAAGCTTGGTCATATTTGCATGCAAAGCATAACCCTATTTGCTAGTCCATAAGGAGATTTCCCTCACAAGAATAGGGCTAAGCATGCAAGGCCCTGAGCCATAGGATTTCTATCCTGGGCAAACCATGGATCGCGCTCTTGCGTAGAAGATTAAAGAAACTTACAGAGACGTCGAGAAGGGCATGCGAGGCTACAAGGTAGATTCTATCTAGAGTGGCATAGTGCGCCTCGCCTGCCAATTGATCACAGGGAAGTTGGTAAGAAATAATCGACCCACCCAAGTCACGGGGTTCGTAGTCGATCTCGCAGGGAAGTGCACATAAGGATTTCAAATGAATTGGTTGAAGTAACTCGTAAACCAGCTAGAACTGGACTGGAAGGAAGCACAGGACCAAGGATATGAGTTCCACTTTAGCTCATTGCTCATCTTGATTGATTTTATTGCATGGGAGATGCCGGAAGGTGTGACCTTCCTGGACATCAATCCCTTTAAGCCACTAGCCACGAAGTTTAGTATGTTGTGGTACTCCAATGACATGAACAAATGGTGGCAATCAAATGTCGTCTTGCACACCTATTACAACCAGTTGAATAATTCTATCCAGTCTGAGCCTCGTATAACGCCTAACACTCTCCACAGTTTCAGACCCTTGATGAAATTCATCACAGACCGCCATTTCATCTATATCACAATGCACACTGATGAACATAAACAACAGTTGCGGTCGTACTACAATTTGACAGAGGATGAATTGGAAGAGATTACCAAGGAATGGTCGGTGGACCTCCTTGTTCCACCAGACCCCATGGAGATATGTGATATTGATAGCCCCAAAGCAACGGATGATAACCCTGGACCTAGAAAGAAAAAGAAGACCAAAGAGGTCCATGATTTAGACAACGCATCTGTGAAGAGAACTTCCATATCAACAGAGAAAGGAGGATATGGAAGAGAGATAGATGGCACAAAAGTGGAACAAAATAAAGGATAATTTACACAACCTAGAGATGAGGAGGACTCCTCAAAGAAAAGGAAGGTTTCCCCTCTGAAACCTTCCTCAAGGAAGAAATCAAAAGCAACTAGGACCAAATTTGAGACCACCCTCACTTAAGATGACTTCAACTTCATCGTCACAGCACTGAACGGTGCTTCACTGGAGATAGTAGAGAAGCAAGAAGCTTAGCAGAAGGAGCTGTTCAGTTGGATTAAGGATGAGCTCCAAGGGGTGCATCAGGAAATATAGTACTGTCGCGTAGTTTCCACTGTGTCTTTGTCAGTAGGGAACATCAAAACCAAGTGATGAGCCAACACAACTACACCGCATTTTTGATACAGTCGAAGCTCACCTTTGAAGAGATCAAGAAGAGACAACACAAACCACCCAGGATTTAGCGCAGGTATAGAAAGACCTAGAGGAGCAATGCAGTGTTGCAAAATGGGAAAAGTTGGCTCTGCAAGCGAAGTGGGATGAAGAAAAAGTACAGTTACAGCAAAGAAAGAAGCAGTTTCTCACCGAGAAACTCGAAGTTAAGGAAATGGTTCACAGAGAAGTTTTCTTTGTGATAGTCATCGAATTAAAGATCAAAGAAAGAGTCCCACAACAAGTGGCACAACTCGAATAAGTTATCCAATAGCTCCAACAATGCATAGAAAACTTGGAGCTCTGCATTGTGCCTGAGACTCCTCAAGATGTAAGAGACCTAAGGGAAGCAACTTCCCCCAATGCAATTGACATATTAAAATCTCTTTCCTCGGAGTGCAAGTAGTTGAGTAACCGAAGCACCAAGACATACGAGAACCTCACTGAGAACCTAGAGTTACAGACACTGGAGTCGTAGCTCTAGGAAGCGAAGCAACATGCAGATACACTATAGGCACATTTGAAGGCCATGTCAGCTATAGAACGAATGAATAGGTCTCATGAACAACACATAGCTCAACAGAAGATCCATATGCTTCAAAGAAAAGTGATGGAAGTCACTCAATGGATTCAACCTGTGCAAGATAAGGTATGCTAGTTGTTTACATATGTGGAGAGCCAAGGATCAGAATTAGAATAGGTTTCCACCACAGTAGAACAACACCTAGAAGGGCCAGTGAACGATGCAGTAATACAAGAGTTCATTGAAAAAGAGGCCACAAAAAACTAGCAAGTCAAAGCATCTTGGGCCAAGCTCGAGGCATTCGAAGCCAAACTGATCAGACCAAAGTAACTCGAGACAAGTCACAGGTGAGTGTTGGGGACCTGTTGGCCCTTGACCAAGATTTGGGAGTTTCTTGGTCATGTTGACCTATTTTGAGACTTCAACAGCCTGTCGAAGGAGGAGCGCAAGACAAAGTGGAGATCATGGGATCTCGACCCCATTTTGGGTCCCTTTTTGGGTTTTTGGGAATATGTAATGGGAATGGGATGTCGTCCCATGGGTTTCCCATGTTTAGGCCTATTTTGTATGTATAAATGGAAGGATAGGCAATGTAAGTTGGTAGAAGTTGAAATAATAGTGCATCTATGTGATGTGAATGCATGCTAAGTGTGAGTAGATTCTGAAAGTGCTTTTTGCATGAATGTAAGAGACTTGCAGAGATAAGTGCAGATCCTTGTAGTGGATTTTGGAGAGCTTAGTGCTTTAGCATAAGGAATATGGATTTAGAGAGATGCGTAGATCTTCTGTCCTGTGTGGAGTAAGGGTTTTGATGGCTTCGTGCTTATAACTGATTGACTGAAGACAATAAAGAAGAAGAGTTGGTGGACGTATCACCAAGGTGGGGATGAACCACGTAAACACTGTGTTATGTGCTTTGTGCTTTGTCTTGATGTATTCATATGTTATATGCTAAGTGATCTTATATGTTTAGATAGATCTGCTTATGCTTCGTTCTAACGATAGGCAGAATGATAAATCTGATATACATGGATATGCTCAGTGCTTGATCTACCAGATTTGACCTATTTAATTATGATAAGTGCTTGAATACATTAGATCAGTGTTAATGCTGTGAAGTTCTGTCTTATAAGCAAAGTGGTTATTGACTGTATATTAAGGAACTGATGCTGTTAAGTGCTTTATTAATTAGTACAATCACAGATCCATGTCCCAGCTAAGCTTGCAGACACTTGAGTCCTGCAACCACCCCTACCTCTACCTTGGGTGAGACTTCATCTTCTTTGCAGGTGTTGCCGAAAGGGACAGTATTTAGGGTTTTGTTGGTGCACTGTTGTAGCATTGAACCCTAGGCCTGCCCTTGTGCCAACAAAAAGTAAGAGACATTATCAAAAATAAGAACAGATGGCATACCGAACCTCATGATCAGTTGTTTCTCTATGAATTGGATTACCACCTTTTCATTTACATGAGTCAGAGGGACGACCTCTTCCCATTTCGTGAAATAGTTCATGGAGGTCAGTGTGTATCTATGTCGTTTTCAAGAACTCAGTGTAATTTCTACTATGACATCTAACCCCCATTTCTCGAATGATATGGAGATGGCCATAGCTTGGAGTGGGAAAATTGATCTCTTTTCCCTCCCTGCACTCATTTGAAAACTTTTACAGTTTCTAGCGTGTGTGTGAGTGTCTCTAAACATGGTAGGCCAATAATAGATGGCTCTCAGTATCTTGTGAGTGGTGGTATTCCCTGAGAAATTTCCACCTACAGGACCATCATGAAGATCCTTCAAAACCTTTTCCATGTCTTCTCGTTCGAGACATCTTAAAAGTACCCCATCATAATTAACACAGAAGAACAATGAATTTATGAGGCAATATTGTGTCAATTTTAGTCTAAGATCTCTCCTTTCCTTAGGGTTTAGGTTTTTTGGGAAAGTCCCATAATGCAGGAGATAAATTAGTTTCCCATAACAAGACTCCTTCCATGGGGAGACATATGAAGCTTCAATACATCATAATGCCAATTCGTTCTCCCACCTGGGGTCTTCATTTACTTGGTCCTGGGCTTCAGCTGCCAATTTACATAATCCTTGTCCCTTAACTAGTTTTCCAGGTTTTATGTCTAGATCAAATTCTTGGATCACTACCATCCGGTTTCCTCTTCTTTCCCCCATATCCTATTGAGTGAATATGAATCGGACTTCAAGATGAGGCAAAATGAGTTTGGTATGTTTTTTTAAGATGTAAGATCTGAAATGTTTTACTGCCTTGTACACTGCATAAGCATGTTTGTCTATAGAAGGGTAATTTAGTTTGACCCCTTGGAGATTAGTGGTCATAAAAGAGACCAATGCCTCATTGTTTTCATCATTCTTCTAAGTCAATACTGCAACTAACGATTGGTCAAAGGAAGAGGCGTAGAGGAAAAAATATTTTCTAAAGTCGGGACTGCGCAACACTAGAGCTTGAGATATTGTAGTCTTAATATTGCTAAAATCACTTTTTCGTTCATCATCCCACTTAAATTCAACATCTTTAGGGATCATTTTTTGTAAGGGTTTGATAGTTTCGGCGAAATCCAAGGTGAATTTCCTCACAAAATTGATTTTCCCAAAGAAGGAGTGCATAGCCTTTTTGTTGTGGGGTAATGGAAGCTGGGCTATTGCCCTAATGCGTTGTGGGTCTATGTGAATTCCTTCTTGAGATATAATATGAAATAGTAGTTTCCTTCCTTGACAACAAAGATATAAGTTTTATTAGGGTTTAAAGATATACCATATTTCATCCAACTCTCTAAAATATGGGTTAGGTGTTGGATGTGATCTTCCTCGTTCTTTGAACACACAGTCACGTCATCCATATAAATTACTACACATTTGTTGACTAGTCCCCAAAAAGCCACGTCCATGGCCCTTTTTAAGGTTTCCCTTGCATTGATTAACCCAAAGGGCATGCGCTTATAAGAAAAGGTTCCCCACTTGGTATGAAAGGTAACTTTCAATTAGTCTTCCTCTGAAACTAGAACTTGGTTATAACCTTAAAAATCGTCCAACAGAGAAAAACCTCAGAAATGGACATGGTCTGTAAGAGTTTCTCCATCGGTGGGACTGGGTAATTGTCCTTTTCGGATTCTCTATTGAGGTTTCTGAAATCCACACATAGGTGGATCTCCCCATAATTTTTCTTGATCAGAACCAAATTTGTTACCCAAGCAGAGTGTCTAACCTGAAAGATAATTTTACAATCTAGTAATTTATTTAACTCTTGACACATGAGGGATTCTAGAGATGGGTAGTACTTCCAGAGATTTCGTTTTAAGGGTTTTACTTCGGGTTTTAATGATATTGTGTGTTGAATTATACGAGTATCATAAGTCTTGAGATATTGGTAGGACCATGCAAAAACATCTTGATATTCTTTGAAAAGTTTGAGATAGGCCTTCCTTTTTTCGTTTGACACTCTCTTTCCTAGATTTATATTTTTAGGGTTTTCCATGGTTCCTAGGTTTAAATTCTCATACACGGGATAGGAGATCCCTTTCTTTTTGTTTTTTGACCCTTTAAATCTTTCCCTTAAGTCAAAGAGGTTTTCCAAATTGTCTACCCATTTCGGTATCGTGTGAAACCTTGGTTTGCCAGTCGACTAATATGTTTCACTTTTTTTCTTATGGGGATCATTTTATACTAGATGCTCTTGGAATACTGCATCATCAATAGCCATGCCTTTAAAATTCTCTTGATTGGTTAAGACGTTTATGATCTATTCATCTCCTTCAAAGACCTTCCAATTATAAATAAGTTCAGAAGGAACAAATAAGGGAATGAGACGACTATTTATTGGACTATTCCATAAACAGATTCTACCCAATTTATCTAATCGTATTCTTCGAGTGCTATTGTTGGGCACTGATGGTTTGTAGAGTAGTTCCACAGTGAACTGGGAGACTTTATAGTCTTCTAAAGGGGATTGCCTCAAGGAAGTAGTGACCAGGGAATCAACACGAGTGTTCTTTGTTATGGGGATCGTTGTAATGTTGAAGGATTCAAAATGTTCTATTAGTATTTGCACTTCCTGTTGATAATTCCTCAAGTGGGGAGAGTTGCAATGTATAGTATTCCTTACTTTCCTAACGATGATTTCAGAGTCTCTGAAAACCATTAATTCTTTAATGTTAAAGTCTATGGCTTTCTTTAAACCTTGCATTAAAGCACCGTACTTAGTGGTGTTATTAGTGCACTAAAATTCTAGTCTACAGGATAGGAAATTTTGTTTCCCCTTTCGATCAATGAGGATACACCCCTCTCCTGATCCTTCTTGTGACTTAGATCCATCAAAGTACAAGGTCCCAACTTGTGAGCAAAAACCATCAGCTTCTCCTTGGCTACAAATTTCCGCCTCTCCACCTATTTGTTATGTGGTTTTCAACAGAGGTTCTTGACAGAAGAGAGTTTCTTCTGTCGCGTTTGGTATATTTTCTTGAAATGTCATTTTGGAGTTTTAGGTAAGAGGGACATCAGATGAGAGCGGGGAGAAATTACCAAAATCAGAGTTGCAACAATAGTTTCCTAGTATGGGGAAATCTGCCAAAGAGGGTTCGTTAAGGACTTCTAAATTAGTGACAGTATGCTTGAGATACCTTTCCCTATCGATCATGATCATGTTCATGTGTCCCTTTAATGACAACCAAAGGTGAGCCTAGTCTGTGCTAAAGTATCCGTTCAACTTCTCGGACCAATCTCGACTAAATAGAAATCCATAAGCTTCTAGTATATCTACTACAATGATGTTAATCACTTGAACAAATTTTGTGTGTGTTGCCATTCTGATCATGACATCCTTGAGTTCTCCCATAACTTTCACCTGGGTTCTATCCAATTGTATCATATGTTTATCACTTTTGAGAGGGACTGTGTTTAATTTCCTTCAGGTAGATAATGGAATAAAATTAGAGGATGCCCCTGAGTCAACCAAGCAATTATGGAGGTTTTTGTTGAAGACTTCAAATGTCAAGAGGAATGGTGGGACAAAAGGATTTCCTTTTATCTTCAGAGAAAGTGTTTACAATTGGTTTGTTTCTTAGATCCGCGAGTGCTAGATTTTCTCCCTGGTCAGTGGATTTTATAGGATTTTCTTCTGACTTCAAGGATTGTAACAAAAATTCCTTTTGCTGGGGAATTCTACACATGTCCATGACTGATATATTTTCCTTCAATTTTTTTAAATATTCTACTATGTTGTAGTCTAGCTTGGGTGATTATCGTGTATGGATGTTTATAGGATTTCTTTGGGAGGAAACATATTATTTCAGGTGATCAGATGTTTGTTTTCCTCTTGAAGTGTGGGCAACGATCAGGTCACTTGAGACTGGTTGACCCCTACTTCGTGTTTGCATAGCCAAGACCTATGCGAGTGGTTCTTGAACCTCAAATAGATCATTGGAAGGCATCAAAAGGTTAGTGTCCCAAAGAAACATGGTTGCTTCTTCCGGTGGGTCAACTTCTTCCCGATCAACAATATTTATAGTTGAGCTGCTTGATTGTTCGGTAAGGGAAACCTCATCTAGAAACCGATTGGCAATCAAATTCATGGCATTCACCCATTGTGGATAGTCTCTTTCAGAATGTTTCTCTTGGTGATAGGTATAGAAGGAGTCGGATATTACATTTCCCAGGTCGATGTTTAAGTTGGTTGGGGTAGGTTCAATTGCTTTGAATGGTGGATTTCTTTTAAAAAAGGGCTTATAGGGCCTTTGGCCTTGGTTTCCTTCCCATAAACTTCTTTTCATGTCTATGATTTCATTTGAAAACATTTTTATCATCCATTGTAGGTCTTCTATGTCTCCACTTCCCTTTTTGGGACCTTGTTTTGTTTGTTTCCCTGGGGGTCTGGTCAACAATTGTCCTCTCCTAGGTGGATGTTGAGATTCCTTCTTAACTAATGCGACCTGGCCTTCTTTACATCCCTTCAT
Source organism: Picea abies (assembly GCA_900067695.1). Classification (NCBI taxonomy): domain Eukaryota; kingdom Viridiplantae; phylum Streptophyta; class Pinopsida; order Pinales; family Pinaceae; genus Picea; species Picea abies. The sequence goes on along the minus strand of CBVK0100793826.1, from coordinate 601 downwards.
TTGGAATTCAATTGTTTTGGTTTCCTCAAAATTCTCAGCTAGGGTTGTTTTGGCAACCCTTTTTAGAAACATGGAAATGGAAGTAGGGAGAGAATTAGTGTATACTTCGATTTGCAACTCCTGAGTGGGTTTAGCTTCAGGTTGAAATATGTTTAGTATAGTGGTGAATCCTTGATTGAAGTCTTTAACCTTCTCTTTTTAACTCATGGTGGAGGTGAACAACTCATCCATCAAATATCTTGTAGTGGTTTCTTCCGCGAATTTGTCCAAAAAATCCTTTTGAAACTTTGTCCAACTAGTTATAGACCTTATGGGCAGGTTAAAATACCATGTAGAGGCCGAATTTTCAAAGTTATAATGGAAAATACTACACACTACGTCTTCATGTTGGACATTCATCAGTCGAATAGCTAGTATGAACTTCTTGATATGGTATTCTGACAATCCTAAGGTTTCAGGGTCAAATTTAGGGAGTAACTTTTCTGGATGTCAAGGAAGGTTATGTACTCATCTGGGGATTTCATGAGCATCTCTAGCCAACCAAGCTTGATTATTCTGAGATGGGTTTCCCCTTTCTTCATTGTGATCGTGAGATCGGAAG
>CBVK0100793825.1:0-11809 GCA_900067695.1 Picea abies | reverse complement strand
CTCTTCCGATCTCACTTCTCCCTAAAGTCAAGTTAATAGAGATAAACTTTAATAGATGATAAGAATAATGCTAGAATATAAAAGCAATGTGACAATTTTTCTCTTATTGAAAAATTTCCCCCAAATTCTTAGTCACTATGCTCCATTCATATAAGTTAATAAATTCATTTCCAAAATAAAATTATACACATAAATTAATACCAATGCATCAAGCTAAATTTTTATAAAATTATTAAAAAATATAACTATTTCTCTTTCTTTATAATTGCATCACAACATTCCAACCCTATTACCATATTACCATCTTAATTTTTTGAATCTCATATAATTCAAAAGGATGTTGAACTTTGAACACATATAACTCAATACTAACACTGCCAAAAATGCTTGAACATGAAAACAATGCAACAATTTTCTCTTTATTGAAAAAATTCTAAGGACTTTTTAAGCCATATGCCCCATTCATGTGAGTGAATAGACACATTTCTTTGTAATTGTCTTACAATTTCCTTCAACATAATTGCCGAATCGATGTCTCTGTCTTTCTTTTTCCCTACTCTTAAATGACACATGTTTTCTCTCTCCAACTCACAACGAAACGACTACTTGTACGTTTCCTTTTCATGGTATCTACGCAAGACATGTTAAGTTTATATGTTTTAAATTAAAACGAATTATTAAAAGACATTATTTTAAGTCAATTTTATTATTTTAAAAATTTTATATTGAATTATATTTAAAATATTCAATAAAATAAATTATTGTATGAGTAGATAATTGAAGAGATAATTTAATATAATAATTTACATAAAAATAAAAGTTTTTTTAATATTATTTTTAATTTAGTAAAACTCTTGTGGAACTTTAAAAATAAAAGTATACATTTTGAGTGGGTCTAATGGTTAAGAACATGTGTTTCTTCTTAAGAGGTTACAAGTTCAAATCCAGAGGGGGTAAGGGTATATATACCTCCGTAGACCTTAAAAATAGATTATTATTTTGTTATGTAGTATTTTATTTCTCATTAATTAATTTATAGTTTATAATCAATTATTAATTAATATTTTATTTGTTATTAATATCAATTATTAATTAAAAAATAATTTATTATTAATTAATAATTTTGAATTACTTAGTTATAATTAATTAATTATTAACAATTAAGTAATTGATTATTATAATTTAATAAATTCTTAATAATTAGTTTTAAAAAATTAAAGATAATTATTTATTATTTATTTATTACATTTAAAATTTATTAATTTAAAAAGGTGAAAAATGAGGTTCATCCCTTATATCAACCACTTTTTACATAAAAATGGTTGTTACTAATTATAATAATAATAATAAACTATTTTTAAACTCATCCCCAAACCACACATCAAATTGGTATATGAGATCTCCTCCCCAACAATCTAACAACATGTGGCTCGTCCCAAGCCACTCAAGTAGTGCATGCTCCCTATATAGCCTTTTCCAAACTGTGGAACTTCTCTACTATTTCCTTTCCTTTTCCCCTCATTTACGCGACTTTGTCTGTGAGCATCTCGACTATCTATGTTGTTATCTCTTCCTATAGTATTGTTGCGCCCTATGGATGTTCATGTGCCATGCTCATCTTCTCTTCCTCTAGGTGCGCAATCATTTGTGTTTCCTGTTCTCGGAGGGGTTCCAATTGGGCTTGTCTTTCTTGCTTATTCGTCTGCGTTGTCTTTAACTATGTCTACAAAGTCTTCATTTCTTGGGTGCCCTTCAAGCGCTCTGTAATATTCATTGTTTTATGTCATTTCTTTAACTCTTGTATGGAAGCGTTGATTTTCTCCTCTTGTTGGTCCAACTATTGGACCTTTTCATCCTCCTCTAAAATGGTCCAAATCCGCACAGTTCTATCAAACAGCTCTGTGATTCCCTTGCTTCTTTTTCCATCTCCGCTATCTGGAGTGAAAATTATTTTTCTCTTTGTTTTAAAACCTCAGGAGGAGTTGTAGGATTAAGCTTTATTTTAGCTCCTCAATTTCCTTTCTATATCCCTCAATTGTATGTGAAATAATATTTATATTTTCTTTTGCGCTCCTCTCTAGTGCCTTCATGTTGTCTGGGATGTGGTCATATACTGTTGTTAGCGCTTGCTCTAGATTATCAATGTGTTCTTTCTCCTTCTCTTTCTTTGAGTTTAGTGGGTCGAAGGTGATTTGTAACATTTCAGTGACTCCCCTATCCATTCTCTTTCTCTGATGTCTCTTGATCAATTTTGATCATTTGGCGAGTGATTGTGAATGTATCCATGCCCTGTACTACCAGCCGAACTGTCTCCTCTCCTTCTTTCTGCACAGGGCATCATTATGTCTTCTCATGTCGTTGAGTTGTGGTTTGTGGTATTGTTTGACTCTATAATTGTTGTAGAGTTTCATGGACTTCCAGGAGTTTGGTCATGATCACTTCTCTTTGTGTCTCTACAACATGTTCCACCAATTCCCCTCTATATTGGACCTTGTCCACGATGAATTTAGGATCATCCTCTATGAGGGTGATGACTGGTTCTTTCGTGGTATACTTCCTCTTTTTGTGCATCTCTTCTACCTGTGTTGTCTTCCTTTTCATCTGTGAGGGTTGTACCCCACTCATTGTACCATGTACCCTTTATTCACCAACTTGTGATGTGTCCCCCTTTCCGAGGATAATATGGTGTACTCTTCTAGTGATAAACTTTAAACTCCTCAGTCATAGCCCTGATGGTATTATTAATAAAATGAGTTCCTTGGTCACTCATCAATATCATGGGACATCCAAATCTGGTGATTACTTGCCCAAACAAGAAGGTTGTTGTTGTCTCTGCGCTACAGTCTTTGACTGGTGATGCTTCTTCCCATCTCATTAAGTGTTCGGTCACAATAATGATATACCTTGCTTGTGGAATTTTTTTTGTTGGATTAATAGGTCCAACAAAGTCTATTGTCCATTTTTCAAATACTTGCAGAGTCACTTGTGGTCTTAGGTGATCTCATCCATTTTGCTGGGTTTGCCAACCCTCTGACAGACATCACATTCTGGAAATATTCCTTGGCATATGTATGGATTGTTAGCCACCATAATCCTGTGTGGAATACCTTTTGTGTGGTGTTTTTTCCTGCATAGTGTCCTCCAACTATACCTTCATGCACTTCTGCCAAAATTCTGGGTCGTTCATGTTGTAGTACACACCTTCTCAAAATGTTATTTGTGAGAATATTGTATAAATTACTACAATGAGTTGATAGTCTATAGCTCTGACTACCAGATTTTTATTCTACATAGTGATAAAGTCATGTGGCACAACTCATGTATTTAATTGTTCAATAATATCACTAAAGTATTCATCAACTACCTCTACTGAAAATAATTGAGCATCAGGGAAGTTGTCTTCCAAGTTAGTAGGTTCTTCTCCATTGGTTACCCTTGATAGGTGATCATGTCCTCCATTAAGCTTCCCTAGTTTGAATATCACTTCAAAATTGAATTCTTGGAATAATAATAGCCATCTACATATCCTCCCCCCCAACACTGGCTTGCTGAATAGATATTTGAGTGCAGAATGGTCTGTGAACATTTTAAAGTGTTTACCTAGTAAATAATGCCTAAATTTCTGAAGTGCATATACCATGGCTAGGCCTTCTCTTTCTGTGGTGTTTTAGTTATGTTCATATTCTGACAACTTTATTCTTGCAAAGGCTATAGGATGGTCTAAGTCCCCTACTCCTAGTTGCACCAAAATTTCTCCAAGTGTTATAGTTGATGCATCTATGTGCACATGAAATGTATTTTCCCAATCTGTAAATACTAATATAGGTGTTGTCATGATATTTTCCTTCAGATTGTCCAATCCTTCTTGATATTCCTCATTCCACTAAAATCTCGTGTCCTTCTTTAATAGTTTTTCCATTGGTGCAGTGATTTGTGCACACCCCTTTATAAACTTCTTGTAACAGCCTGTATGTCCCAATGTTTCTCTTAACTGGCACACTGAATTTGGTGACGGTAAATTTACAATGACTACAATATTCGCAAGGTCAGCTATTAAATCTTGTTTACACACTATATGTCCCAACAATATCCCAAAATGTGTACCAAAAATTCATTTCTTAATGTTTAATGATATCTAACATTGCATGCATCTTCCCAACGTTACTCTTAACACTTCTACATGGTCCTTTAAAAAACTGTATACAGTCCAGTCATCCAAATATACTTCTAGAATCTGATGTATGAATTCCTTAAAAGAAGCTATGACTACTCTTGAAAAAATGGCTGGTGCATTCTCCTGTCCAAAGGGCATGACTATATATTGGTAGGATCCCCATTCTATAGAAAAAGTAGTATTATACCTATCCTCTGGAGCTATTTTGAACTGATGGTATCCTGAGAATCCATTTGTGAATGAAATGCTTCTTGGCCTCCAAAATTATCTAAGACTTCATCTATAAAAGGGGTAGGGAAAGGGTCATGTAAGAAAGCATCATTAATTCTCCTCAGATCTACACAAATATTTATCCCCCCTTGCTTATTTTCTTGGTCTACCATGGGACTGATCCATTCAGATTCCTCTACCAGTTCTATAATGCTAGCTTCTAACATTCCGTCAAATTTTACTTTCACCTTCTGCTTATAAACTGGATTCAGTCTGTAAGGTCTTTGTTTAACAGGTCTAGCCTTAGGTTTGAGAGTTATCTTCATCTCACCTATCTCTCCTTCTATTCTTTTCATCTTTGTCAAAGTCATTGAAAACATGTCATTATACTCGTGCAATAACTTTGTTATTCTTTCTACTATTTGCTCATCCCAATAATCTCCAATACTTGCCATTTTCATATTGTCATTCAATGTTGAATTTATTAACTTTTATTGGTGCATCAAATACTTCTGACTCCAAAGATGGACCTTCCATCTCTCTCTCTCCTTCACTCTCTGTAATATGAATGTTGCATGGGTCATCTTCATCTAATGCTTCCCCTTTGACATGATAGCATGAGATTAAGTAATTAATTGTATGTTTTTTATGTTGTTGATATTTTTTCATGATTTCAGCCTCTGGTTCATCAACAAATATCACTCCCCGTATCAGCTTCAACACTGAATCAATTTTGGGATTTTCATGTTTCAATGAGAAGATTACTAAAAAATTATGTTGTGATCATGTCTGTTATGTAGTGCCTCTGTGCATCTCCTAGTCTATGTACCATCTCCCTGTAGGGATTCCTTCCAATGTATCGATAAAGTGATGAGGTCGTTCCTCTAGTGGTATCATCCTCCATTGTGTTATGCACTTCTCCAAGTGTTCAATTGGTATGCCTTTCCCATCATACTTCCGGACTCCATTTCTCCCCTGTTATGCACCAAATCTAATGAGCAGTAGTCATTTACACTAATACCAGTCCTAAATTGTTTCTCTTCTTAGAACCCACCATCTTGCACGTGTTTCCTTGAGTGAAATCTAGGGCTAAGAGCCTCTGATTTTCTAACACTTCCTCTTCATATTTTGTCAAGAATTCCTTTAATTCAATTAGCCAATGAAAAATGGGAGGTTCTCTTATCTATGTACCAACCCATCTTACTGTGCAATTGATTCTTGGGCACCTCCTTGTGGAAACTTCATGTAATTGTTGTTGACAATTCTCCAAACTTGTCTCTGATTCATAAGCTTAAGATGTAATGCTTCTCCAGCTGAGTACCCGATCTACAGTTGGGTTGGCATAATCCTCTTCTCGCGCAGTGGTTCTGTGCAACTGGTTTATTTCTTCCAGATCCAAAAACATTTCCTCTACAAACCTTTCTCCTTTTGAAGGATCCACTGGTGCAATGACTCTATATTCACCTGATTCAAAAGTCATTTTTCTTGTATTTAGGTTGATTATAGCCTGGTTATATAATTTCCAATCTAAGCCAAGCAATGTTGGGTAAGGTGTTGTGCCATCCACTATCTCTACCACTTCAAAATCTGCCATAGTGTGCACTCCATCCNNTCACACCCTTAAGCCTTCCAATTGGTAACACTCTATGTTGATTTTCTAGTTTCAACTAGATAGGTGAATAGCCTAGTGTGGGTTCTCCCATAGACTTCCATGTCTTCTTAGGTAATACAATTACTTCAGGGCCTAAATCCAGTATAACATATCCCATGTTGAAATCCCCAATGTTGGCATTCAGTCTTAATTCTCTTCTTTTCCTTCTTCTTGTATGGATATGATTAACTATTTTCTGCTCTAAATTTCCTTCTACCTCTGTGTTGCATTGATCGAGTTGGATATTGGTGGCCACCCACCTATTTCAATTGGCTCCTCATGTCCATTTTTTATTCATCATGTCTTTTTGTACTACTTTATAATTGTGAGTTCTACACTTCTAGGGTTGTATGAAGCCTCACACAGTCTCCAGGTGGATACAAGTGGCCTCTTGCCTAATCCAACTGGCTTATTTTGTATGTTTTCATGTGAGCACATCTTGTTGTACTTCCAGGATTGTTTTGGGCCCCTAAACGATTTTTTTTTTAGTCGTCGCAGTCAGACTGTGGACAGAGTCAGAGTCTGATGGAAGAATGTGTATTTCTATGAAATACCTTTCCCGTGAGCTATCACGCACCTAAAACGGAGGTCGTATGAAAACTTTATGGCCCTAGGAAGTTGAGCTACCAAACTACACCAACTTACCTATAGGACGAACATAATTTTTGGCGTTTCACCTTCTAGGGTTAGTATTTTGGATGTCTAGGGTTTTGGAATTCATGAATAATATCAAAAAGGTCTATGGAGCCTCATTGTATTCCATTCTGCTCAGACATATGCATGTAGCAGACACATCTCTTCTCAGAGATAGCTACCCCCATTTGAGCAAGTTTTAGTTCTGCAGTTTTATAGTTTCATCCTATTTCATTACTTAATAGAAGATATCATTCACTAGATATTTGTGTTATTCTTCCTATATTTGTGTTTATTATATTCAGTCTGTTAATCAGTTCGTTCTGCTCCTAAATCCATATCAGTGGAATCATAGTGGTCTTCTCTTCATTTATTTTTCTTTGTGCATGTCCCCAACAAGGTTTGGGTACAAGAAGTTGGGCCTTGAACCAATCGATCCATTACTAGATCGATCACACTCATCCCAATAAAAACCCATCGGAGATGAAAAGAAATATGATGGAGCAGGAGATCCTATTAAAATGTTGCTCGAGGAAGCCCTTGTGCAAAAAATGAACGAAATGATGGACAAATTCATGCAAATCATTCGACAGTTTCCCACGGTAGAAGCATCTTCATCAAGTGACCATGAAACCCCCTTCAAGGACTAATATATCAAGGTAAACTTTGATATTCCATTATTTGAAGGACTCATATATGCGGATGTTATAGATAAATGGTTAAATCTGCTCGAAGGATATTTTTCGGTCCACAATTTTTCCGATAAGGAAAATATCACTTTTTCACTCCTTAAGGTCGTTCCCCATGTTAAATATTGGTGGGATACTTACTCTAAGTAAAGGGTCGTGGAGGAATCTTCAATTTTTGTGGTCGACCCTACATGGGATTCCTTCCGAGATGCCATTAAAGAACAATACTACCATGTTGGAAGCTATGAGGACCAATACACCAGATGGACCACCCTACGTCAAGAAAGGGACCAGACAGTACCAGAATTCACCAATATTTTCCATAACCTATGCACCAAAGATAGCGCACCTCTCTCCAAGGATATCACACGAGATAGGAGTAGATAAAGTTGTTCAAAGAGTCCAAACCATAACCAAGAGAGAGTCCAGGCCAAAACGGAAATCTGCTAGCTGCAGCAGCTACAACGACATCTCTCCTCCAAACTTGCACACAAACTGGCTAACTGCAGTTCGCACAAGTGTTGCTTCTGTAGTTATAAGAATGCTTGCCAGAATGAAGACCGGCCTCCTATATTTGTACTAAAACTGGCAAACTACCTGGGTAGACTTCTCATTATGGGTGCCTATTTACTTAGTATATAATATTTCCTTTAGCCAACTTATTCTCTTGGAGGATAATAACCTAATACAAGTTATCCTCTTGAGCTGACTTATCTTCTAGGGCTATTAGCCAACTAATTAGGGTTTCTTCTTTCTTCCCGGAATATTATATTCTCATCAGGTTTACACGTGGAGGTAAATACCTCCTGCAACTACCATAATATCAACATTCCCTCCTAGCTAGGGGGGTATTGAAGGTAACAGTCTTGAGCAAACATACCATTCACCCGGTAGCATCAACATAGTCGTATAGACTATCTCATGATTAGATCATGAGCACCATCATCACTATGAGTTTCATCATCTCCATCATCTCTCAAAACCATACTCTAGTTGAGTAATCAGACATGATGTTGGATAAGTCACACGCTCCACAGAGTGACACAAGATTCATTCTTCTAATATGAACCTATGTCCTAGATGAATAAATATTCTGAACCATTTTTTGTTTGGGAAATCTCTTTCCATTGATCATCCATCTAGATGATAATCATTTCCGACACTACTGATAGTCTTCAAGGTGATCGGAACAATGTGATTCAATAGAACACAACTGTGTCTATCCATAGTAGCACACAAATACAATCCAGTGGTACACTGCCACACCAAGTAGCACATAGATACTTGATCAGTGACATATACTCACAATCAGTGGAACACATCCACTATAGTAGTATAAATCTATTGTCCGGAGACATACAGTCTCCATAACAATCATATCATCAACCTACACAGAAAAATATTGTTATGATATAAAATGAATCATCTGGGCCATTCTTCCACTCACATCTATGATATCTGGAAGAGCATATTCCCTCATAAGGTAAAACACCAATGATGAGTTATCTAGACTATTTTCTCAAGCAAGGAAGAATAATTGTCCTAATTTTTTAGCTCGGACCATTCAACTATATGGGCCCTTCCTCCGACACTAAACAAAGTGCAACCTGGAGAGAATGAATCTAACCTAGGGAATGCCTATCCCTGATTTTTGAACCTGGACCATTCACCTATTTGGGCCATTCCTCTGACACTTAACAAGGTGGAACCTGGAGAGAATGAATCTGCCATAAGGAATGACCGTCCGGACCATTTCCTAAGAAAATGATTGTCCTGCACCAACCTCCAAAATGGACCATTCTTTTAAACTGCTCACAACTATGAGCTTCGACATAATGATTGTCTGGCGAGGCAAACCAGTCTTCTTGACCACTACTGAGAGTGATCGTCAAGAAGAGAGACTGTCCTAAACCATTCCCTATGTTAACAACAAGGGGAATCGATGTCTATGGTACATCAACAATCCATCGAACCATTTTTATTACGAAAATGATCATTTGATCTTGACCATTTTCCGAACTAGAAAATGCTTGTCCGTCAGAAATATCAAACCACTTTCCAAACTGGAAAGGAACTGCTCATCCTGGTCCATTTTTCGAACTTGAAAAATGACTGTCCATAAATCAATAACACATCAGTGCTCCCTCGCTACCTCAGAGTCATCTCTTCCTTTTTCAATAAGGAAGGCATCTCCATGAGCTCTAGTTGTTTCTTGAGTATGGAAACTCTTTCATCTTGGACAAAGGCTTTTACCAAAATGTGTGTTTATCTGCTCATCTATGGAGATATTTATTGGAGAACCACTTTCTCTTTTATGGAATTCATCATGGAGAATGTAATGCTTGATTTCATTGTACTTTGGTCTTTTTGGAACACTATTTTTTATTTGACGGTTTCATATAGCTCTGATCATTAGAGTATATTATAATTGGATTTACCTCTTTTATTTATTGCTAGCTCATAACATTTTGGCAAGGGTCAAACTCGAACATATCCATCTAGCACTTCTTTTGTCATCATGAGAGTTTGTCATGGATGAGAAATCCATCATCTTGGACTTCTGAGTAACCGTTCTGATGCAATATCTTTGTTATAGAAATATTTTCACCACTCTTTTGTTGTGCATTGGAGGTTCTCCACCAAGTTGTCTTCTTTCATCTGCATACATGGTTCTCTTTTTGGTATATCTCAAAGCCTTGAGGTTGCTCTTCATACGCTATTTGTTCAATTATTCTGGAGAACAATCTTTGCATTCATCTGATGTAAACTCCAAACCATGGATATTGCATATGATATAATGAATTATGTAGAGGTATATCTAGTTTACTAGAACAAACAATCATCATAGTCTTCTCCTTCCATCTGGGAGAACCTCTAGTTCTGGATCTCACAATGCTTACGTTCATGAGTCTTCTATACGTTATTCTTCATCTTCGATTTCATTTCCTCTGCTTGATTGATTTTAGTGAGTTCAGATCAATCTAGTAGTCTTGTGATTCTCGATACAATGATTGGTTGCTCTAGCTATTGTCTCTTCCTTGGAATCTTCATGTTCTTCCTCATGTTTCTCTTTAGCTCTTGGGTCCATGGAGTTTCTTATAGTTTCCATGCCCTGATTATTCCAACTTCTTTCTTTCATCATAGGATCATGGATGTGGATGGACATTTGAGGATACTTTTAGGCTTCTTTTAATAGTATCTTTATTCTGCAAAATGGTTTCTTCCATTATTCCCCAATAGTTGAGCCAAGATTGAGCGTCTTTATGGCATCCTCGCTTGAGTCGATGGTGGTTATGACTTGATTTGGAAGCAATTTTATGTAGCCTCTTGTCTTCCATGTTGTTTAACTTGTTCTTATACATTAGGTATCTAGTCATAGCCATGCTCTCAATAGGGGAGATGCTATTTTCTACGAGGAGGATGGGATAGGGCGTATTTCCTTTAATTTTGAGATTATAGGTTATAAAATTCTTTTGTATTTGCTCTATCTTTCTCCAGGATTCATGAGAGATACTACAACCGCATACTTCACATCCATAAAGAATAATAGGTGTAACAAGAGTCGCAAAGAGGAGTTTCTTCTTATCCCAACTCCAATTTCAGCTGATTTACAATTGTTTCCAAGCCCGTAATAAGCTTTCCATCCCCAAATAATCCTTTTCTCAATGCTATAATTCCAATTAAGCTTGTGGTGAATATCAATTCCAAGATATTTGTATGAATTCAATTTCTCCAAGTTTTTGTTGTTATATACAAAGGTATCATAAGGGATCTTATTGGATTTAATAAGAATGACCTTAGTCTTATCAGTATTAACAGTCATACCCATATTGGAGAAAAAATCCTTGAGGATTCTTAGTTGGTTTTCAAGATCATGGGGACTCCTTGCCATAAGAATGATATCATCGGCATAAAGAAGAAGATTGATGACTATACCCGTGAGTGTAGGGACGACACAACCTGCTTTTTCCAAACTTTCTTCTAATTTATCAATGTATATGCCAAAAAGGGTAGGGGACAAGGGACAACCTTGTTTGACTCCGATATTGCAGTTAATCTCTTTTGACTAGCCCTCAGTTTTTTTAAACTTAGCAATAACGTTCTCATACATCCTTATTACAGCAGCCCTCAACTAGAGAGGCACTTTTATCTCTTCCAACCTATTCCAAAGGTTTTTCCTAGGAACCATGTCAAAATCTTTCCTAAAGTCAACAAAACAACAAAAAAGATTGGTTTTAGTATTGCTGAAATCCTCTGCAATGATCCTAAAGGTAACAAGATGGTCCACGGTTGAATGATATCTCCTAAACCTGGCCTGGCCTTTAGCTCTTTTACCGTGATTTTCTAGCCAAATGCTAATCTTCTTTTCCAAAATGATTCCATAAAGCTTGGCTAAAATCGAGCTAATCATAATGGTCCTCTAATTAGAGGGAATGTTTTTATCCCCATTTT
>CBVK0100793817.1:0-11440 GCA_900067695.1 Picea abies | reverse complement strand
TAGGATTTATTTTTCCTAAGGTTTTTCCATGTTTATTAGTCATAATTATTCATTATCCAGTCTCCTATATTTTAGGGGAGAATATTCCACATGGAGAATATTCTCTCTCAATTGACACTTTAGTTTAACTAATTGAGTTGAGTTTAGATGCTACATTGGTGGGCCCCTACCCTTAAAATCCCTTGTACGTCCCTCCGTACAACCCCTATCTACAAACTAGGAATTTCACAAGGTATAGGATTATAGGACCACTAACCTATCTCTTTCCACTCTCGGATTGGTAGCCTCATTCTACCACAATCTCCAAATCTCCTCACAACTATATCCTCATCTTAGAAATAGTGATAGGTGTTGTGTTTGTTTTGTCACTTGGGTGAGAAAAACAAGGGCACTTACAAGTCTAGTTGGGTCTACTAGACAAGACAGAGGTTAGTGTATGAATTAAAATATTCAAGAACATGAAATAAACAAGGAAATAAACTAAAAACAACTAAGGAAATAACTAAATAAATAAAAATAAAATGCATAAGAAACTTCGAACCAAAATCAATCAACCAAATGACCGAGATTATGTAACCAATGGATAACTATATTATTTGGCAAACACCATAGAGAAAGGATGACTTATGGATCCCCTCTTCCTCCTTAGGAGGGCTCTTGAGTCCCCTATTTGAGAGCTCTTCTTACAATGATAAACAAGAAATAAAATGGTGAAGCAATCCAAGCCTATTCCCTCAAGAGGTGAGTGGAATATGTTATTGAGATGTTGCTAAAATGCACCAAGAAGAAAATAGGTTTCTTGAAGGAGAATAGAGGTAGCATAACAATACTATGAGATTCTTAAATTCTTAGTGCACCAATGGCCTCCATTTATAGCATATCTTTGAGGAAATATCCAACTGGTTCTTAGTGTGTAGAAGGGGCCCTTTAGGTCACCCTTAGGTCTTTGACTAGATCCCCATTCAGATTCAGCTCGGATTTGAGGGTCAAATCAAGTTGTGAGTTGGTCCAGAAGTGGGTGAGGGGCCGACAAGAACCATAAATGCATCGTTCACAGGAGTGCATGAATTTTCGCATACATAGTCACACATATGGTGCATTGTGCGCTCTACGAGCTTCTTTGGCCCATGCACTGTGCACATGCTTCCTTTATTGTTTCAGTGCATGTCAATTTTTTGACCAGTTGTATAGTTTTTGCCTCTTAGAAATGCATTTTTTGTGTTTTAGGTGAACTACTAGGTGTTTGGAGATGTTGTATTCCTATAACCATTTTCATGCAATGTTGTGGATGAAATTTCAGTGATAACAGATTCCCCTTGATGTGTGAGGCTAGGAGCATACATATAGCCTAAATACATCAATGTTTATTTTACTGAGAGTACCATTGTAAGGAAGAGTGTTGATAGGAACTGCAAGAGCGATCTATCAGAGGGAGAGGGGAAACTGCAGGACCCAAACCTTTCTCTAGGTAGGAAAATAAAATCTATATACAAACGAGGCAGGCATGCCCCATGCTCATGTCATGTAACTAAAAAATCTAAGACAATAACTGAAGTTGTATGATGATGTAGATAACTACAACACCCTCCGTGACATTTTGTTAATGACAAATGAAAATTCTAATGGTGAACATTTCTGAAAAAGAGGAAAGAATACCTGTAAGAAGTGTCGATGACTCATAGGCATTGATGGCCTAACAAATTTAGAGGTCTTTGGCAATTATAAAAAAACTACAATAATCACATAGTAAGACCCACCATAACATGAGATGTTGTTGAATTTGAATGTTATGGGGGTCAACAACATCAGAGAGAAATGATGGTTCTCTCGGTGCCATCCAAGACTCCTCATTGTAAAGGTAATGAGAGTCAAGATATTATCACCCTTCTAAAAACTGTGTTGATTTCGATAAAATTAGGAATTGATAGGTAACATGAACAAAGTCAAGATGCGGTGAGAATCAAGACTGCCCTTGGTTGGGGTTATATGTGAAGGATGATTGGAAACAATCGTGAAACTGGATCTAGTGTCAGGGGGACGACTAGACATGGGGTTAAATTGTGCCAAAGGCATGACAAGGTGGACAAACTCAGAGATCAGGGGTACATGGACTGTGGGATACTTGGGGTTTATGGATGATGTCAACATGAGTAGACGATAGTGAATGCCCCAACCAAGGGTGACATGGGTTTCTTTTCCAGAAAAAGAAGGTCGCCAAGGGTGACAACAAAAAAGATAATTAAATGTTTGAAATAAAGGCTTTTTATAATTACCAAATAAATAAAGAATAATTTGGGATGAGTGTACATATATAGAAACGGGTGCCCAAATGAAATATGGTTTGGCCTGTGAGGGCACAAGTTGCATGGAGAACTGATGGAGGGTGGGGGCCCCATGGGTGGGTTTCTATATGAGGTAAATGAATGGATGGAAATCTGCATATGGGAAAATTGTTTGTGGATGAAATGGAGGGTTAATGGGACTATGGAGGCATAATCAAAATAGAACCATGATGAGATAACCTGGGAGTCCATTGGGAAAGTGAGAAAAATGATGAGAAGGAGTATGTGGTTGATTCTCGAAAATGCATAAGACTATCGGGACTCCCATCCCTAGGGGGTGAAAGCAACATGAGTGTAAAAATGCCAAAGGGGACTATGAATGAGACAACTCATGTGGGGGAGAGTGCTACCAGGTGACAGAACCAAAATGCAGTGGAGGTGACAGTACTGCAGAGCCGGAGATAGGGACCATAAAGGCCAATGTCGGAGGGAGTGACTGGAGATGCAATTGAGATTCACAGGGAATGATTAGATGCCATTTTTTATCATATACCTGAAGGGGTCGCGTTGGTGTGTGATGACCAAGTACCTACAGACATTAAAACCAAATACCTGACGTAAAAAATATATGAATATATAGAACATATAATAGTTATTTGAGAATTTTGAACATGAGCATGCATACCTCGGAGTGATGTGAGAAAAATGCTCCCCTGGGGCCGAGTGTAGATGGTGATCCGAGGAGTGTGACCATGTAGGTGGTGGGACCCTGATCTCATGGTTAATGACAAATCAGAAAAAAAAAATAAAAGACTCTAAGCTCCTGTAACTGAGCGTGGAAGTTTTGAAAAAGGAACTATATATGGATGTGGGGCCCACAATGTTGCCCCATTCATACCCGCTACTATAGTGAATTGATGTGAGTATTTGGAGGATTTTTTGAGATTACAAGAGTTTGAGTCGGCTGATCTAGGATTTGTGAGAGTTAGGTTAGTGGTCCTATCCTCATTCATAGTAGCTAGTTTCCATTTTTTGGGTAGGGGTCGCACAGAGGGTCGTACCAGGGTATTTTGTAAGGGGGGGGCACCAATGTGTGGGAGAAGGAAGGATACCCATGCTGAGATGTGCAGGTATAGTTCCCTCTTCCGCACATGGTGTGTGGTTGTGCTAAATACAGTTGTGCATCAGGGCATGTGGGAGGAAAAATCAAGTGCACATGTGATGCACGCCTGTTTGAATTACATAGATGCATTGTGCGTTGTTGCTTCTCAGAGAACTTTGCATCAGTGCACAAGCCTGTGGGATGCTAAATTTCTTCGACTGCCTATTGGTATGGTCACAAGAGTACTTGCTTCAATACATTATTTCTATGTGGAGCATTGATCTACAGTTCTTGATTGTGCATTGGCAGTAGTTGAATTTCTCAGCTATGGAAGATGTGTATTTTTTGATAGGGCTCCCTTTTCGAGGAATGACCCTACCTCCTGACCCCCAGTTGCCAGGGGATGTGCATTTGATAGACTTGACATGGGAGTACTATATGGGGCCAAACATGATGTTAGGTTTTGGTGGTCCGTATTGATGTGATGGATGCGCTCTTGCATCAGTGCATCGCAGTGATGATTGCGAGGATCTACAAATCCTTAGGTACTAAGAGGATTAGTGGTGGTCATATGAGGATTATGCAGAGAGTCCTTGATGGGGATTTTTATGCCTATGGCTTGATGTTGAATGCTAAGATGATGGATCAACTTCATTGGTTTTGTACCACCAACTTCGATGATTTTGTGTTTGAATCTATCTTGGTGGCATGGTTTCTATAGAGGGTTCCCATGTTTCACCCTAGTGTGTTGTTGTTGACTGCAGGGCCACAGGAGCCATGACTAATGCAGTGGGAATCGATTTTGGTACGTCATGGAGGGGGAGAGGGTGGACATTATTTTATGGCCACATTGGCACGTGTGTGTCTCCATATGCCACAAATTGTACTATGGTTCCCATATGGGGGGATGGATTTTCAGCATGACCCAAACATGGTGTTGCCTCCTAGAGAGATTTGGGACTAGAGAGGTATGTCGGTGTACTTATGTTTTGTGATTTTGAGAGTGTAGCATATGTTTATGTATGGATGTATGATGATCCTATATATTTTTTTTTTGTTTGCAAATGTGGGGTTGTGAGGCCAAGAGGCAGAGGTGGTGGGAGAGTCAGCTTGCCAGGGGCCAGTGAGACTATCGTGGGTAGGGACATGGGTGGGAGAGAGATGTCGAAAGGACAAGGCTAGTGCAAGGCTAGTAGATGAGACGAGAGCCAGAAGAAGACACAGATTTGATGATCCAGGTGCAGGGACATTGCATGCTCCTCAGGTACAGGACGATGGGGTGTTAGATGATTTCTGACATTGATTGGAGGTGGTACTATAGGGTGTGCCAGAGAGCATGTGGTCCCACATTTAGGATGAGAGAGTCCTGGAGCAGTGTGTGGGTGGCCTTGAAGAGTTTCAGACCCTGATCCAAAAAGAAGCTGTAGCGGGGGAAACAATGACTGGGCGACTTCCCCCTAAACCTAGAGGACCCCCAACTGGTGGGGCACCTCTTGCAGATAGAGGACCTGGTGGTGGAGCTCTGGGGGCACCATGAGTGTCGTTCGTATATTTTTGTATTTATATAGGCCCGTGAGCCCATTTTGTATAGGGTAGGGTGACACCTATTGTGTACCTATAGGGGTGAGGGGGGCTCACTTTCCTATGGTTGATGTACTATTTTGTAAACATTTATGACACATTGATTGATATATATATATATGGATATACATGTTTGGGATATTTGTGATGTTTACATGTGATGATATTTTTTTATGTTGTTATGATGTCTAATCTATATGTTGTGATAGATTTTGGATGGTTTATGTATTTGTGATGATCTATTGATGTGATAAATGCCAATATAACACTAGGTTATTCATGTTATCTTCTATTTGATTAAATTGTTGTGGAATATGTGTAAATGTAATTGAATCAAAATTTCAAGATAAGAGTCTAACTTGTAGGTATTTGCGAAAGAGACAAGGATAAAAGACACGATATGCATAATTTGGTCGATGAAAGGGGTTGGGAAGTTGTCTTTGGGACAAGAATGGTTGATATCACAAAAGTCAGTGTAGACGTGAATAGTGCCATGTTTTTTGTTAACAGGGATGGGGTTAGATACCCATGAAGTGTATGCGATGGGTTATATGAACCCTACAATGCGTAACTTGTCAATTTCATCTTTGATAGCCACGACTTTGGATGGGTGAAGTGGGTGTTGATTTTGATGGATTAGGGCGACATTTGGCCATGTGTCGATGCGATGTTCGACTATAGAAGGATCGAGGCTGGGCATCTCTGTATATGACCAAGAAAAAATATCCTGGTATTCCTGAAAGAGATTTTTGTAAGATGTGAGTTCCTCAGGAGGGCATGTGGTGCCAATGGTGATTTCATATATTTTTCCTTGTTTGATGGAAATGTCAATTTTGACAGTGGAGGAAATGTTTGGAAAAAATGGCACACATAATGTGTGGATGTAGATACATCGTGGGTGGATGTGGATTCATGAAGAGAGGAAGGGAACCTCATTCATGAGTATAATGACCATCCTATGAAAAAATGGCACACACAAATTTGGTTTGCAACCCTTTAATGACTGTATTAGAGGATGTTGTGGTAGTACTAGGTGTGCTTGATAAAGCGATGAGTGATGTGGTTGCTCGAGGGAGTTGGATCATATTGCATAACTTGGGAAGAGAAGTACATATATTAGTGGGGTGTACCTCTCTTTTGCACAATGTGCAAGGAGTTTGAATTTGGGGAGGAAGTGGAGCGGTGGGATCTTTATTCTTCCATCTTCCCCAGTCATAGCAGTGGCGCTAGTGAGTGGGGGTGAGGGTGGTGTGGTTGGAGTTAGTATTGGAATTTGCATCGGTATTCCCTTTGATTGGGGAGGGAGGGATAGTTGAGAAACCATTGTGGGTGGATGTAGATACCATACTAGAATGGAGAGCACCATGTTGGGAAGGGTAAGCGTTGCGGCTACCTGAAAACATTGTACTCCCAATGGGCGGTAGAAGAAGGGAATTTGGGTGATGTCTTGGGGGATTATCTTTCAAACCAGGATTTTCCCTTAGGGAAGGGTGAAATCGGGGATAAGTGGTGTCATAGGGTTCTTGGGTAATTCTTTAGGTACAATTTCTTCAACTGGTGGGACTTCGAGGGGTGGAGAAGTCTTAGTGGGAGGAATGGTATCTCCAGTTTCAGTTCCATTAGAAGATATGACACACACTTGTGTTGAGGGGTGTATGAGTGGTGGTGCTCCATGGTATTCCCCCAAGGATGGATCTTTGAAAATCCTGGGGCCATATCGATGATTGGATATGCTTCGGAACTAGTGAGGACAAGAGGTAAGATGTTATCGATGTTGGAGGCGTGGTTAGGCTCATAATGTGAAACTTTGTAGATGGTGATGATCTTCCTATTGTGGGGGAACATCATCATTCAAAACATAAAAGAGGCCACAACCTTCATAGCATACTGTAGTTATTTCCAAACAAGATGTTTTAATCGAGTGGGGCGTTGATAAGATTAATGTCGATAAGGATGGTTTTTCCCCTAAGTTCAACAGGGACATTTTGAAAGATCCCTTCAGGGGAAGATGGTCAACCATAGTAATCTCTTAAAGTGATGGAACATGGTATTAGCTCAGGGGATCCAAGTTTCTGCCATACAATTTTGGACATGATGCATGTGGATGCACCTTCATCAATGATACATTGATGAACCATGATGTTCTAAATCTTGACCAACATCTGGAAAGCTACCAAAGTGGGGAGACAAGGTTCCCCACAATATATATCAAATGTGATGAGTCTAGTATCAACTGGGTCGACTTCCCCCAAGGAGAAAATCAAGGATTTCATTGAGTTGGACAATTTTGGAGGACTTCTAATACCAACATGGTTGTAGGGGACTGTGCCAAGTCATTAACCAGACTGTAATTATGTGTCTCCCTAGCCTAAGGGTTGTTGACATTCCATCATAATTGGATGTGAGGGATACAAATGGTAGGTTCAAGGTCATGGTGTGGAATCATGAAGAGTTGTTTGGTTGTAGTTGGAGCTACTTCCGAAGTGGTGGGAGTAGATTATGGGGGTGCTTTGTATTGATGACTGGGCATTTGTAAAAGAATTTCTTCTTTGCTAGTAAGGAGGATATTTCAATATGTTGGGTTTCCAAGGTTTTGATAATGTCTCATTTGTGGTGGGGCAGGGTGTATCTCCTATTGAGTATTCATCACACCATGGTGTGGAATAGGGTTTTGCAACACCACCGGGAGTGGTTGTTGCAAATAATGTTGTGGGGCCTGTTGAGGGGTAGGAAACACTAGTGGACATGGTGCGTTCATGGAATCTTTCATCCATTTGAAGTCGACAATTTGTGGGAAATGGTGAGTGCAGTGGCCATGCTCACTGCAAAGAGTGAAAGGGAAGTTCATCCAAAGGTTGTTGTTGTTGTTCCTCCCTTGGCATTTTTTATTGTCCATGTTATCACTAAAATTTCATCCGCAAATGGTTACAAGAATCCAGCATTGTCAGAAAGTTATGAGGTCACCCATGGACCAAAATTACCACAAAATAATTTCCAAAAGGTCCAAAACTATACAACCAGTGATAAAATTAAAGTGCGCTATGACTACACAGGGCGCATGCACACATGCGTGATCTAGAAACGTAGGAAAAGCGCACATGTGCACGATGCAGGACTATGGTTGCTAAAAGCCACGCACATCTAAGAATGACGCATTTATGAGATTGATCAGCCTCCCACCCACTTCTAGTTCATCTTCCAAGTTGATTTGACACCCAAATCTCGACTGAATCCGACTGGGTGGCTGGTCAAAGACCTAAAAATGCCTTAATTAGCCCCTTTTCGCACTACAAGCTGGTTGCACAATACCTCAAAGAGGTGTTATAAAACAAGGCCATGGGTGCACTTCATTTTTAAGGAATTCATTAGAAAAGTTATGCTGCTACTATTCTCATGAGGAATCCTCTATTCTCATCAAGAGTATACTAGCACCATTACATTGGGCAATCCATCTCACCTCTTGAGTGGATTAGCTTGGAATTCTTTCACCATTTCATTCAAAGTTGTAAGAAGAGATTATTTGTGGGGGTCCAAGAGCCCTCCCTTGGAGGAAGAAGGGACCCATAGTCCTCTTTCTTCTTGGTGTTTTCTTTCACTAATATAATCCTTGCCATTGGTGACATGAGTCTTATAGGTTTTTTGTTCTTATGTTCTTATGCTCAATAGTTTAGTTGTTCTTTTATTTCTTAGTTTAATTCTTAGTTGTTCTTTTATGTTTCTTTCTCTAACCCTTTTCCTTTACAACTGTCTTTCTTAGCTAACCCAACTAAGCTTGTAACCACCTCTGTTTGGTTCATTTAGGTGGCAAAAGAGGCACAACAGATTGGTGACTCCGCTGGGGAAAGGTATCAATTTCCTACCCCATTTGGGTTTTTCTAGATCTTCTTTTAGTTTATTTAACCTGCAGGTACTTTAACCGGCCCAAGCCGACCTACAAAACATCCAATTCAAAGTTGAATTGAGAGAATTCTATCCACAATTTTCTTCATGACTGTGTGTCAATTGTGCGCGGGTTTATTGGCCCATAGTCACGCATCATGTGCACGTGCGCCAAAATCACAGTGTTTTTCTGTGCACCTACACCCAAAAGCCTATTTTGGTCTGTGCACAGGTGCTCAGTGCACCTCTGTCTACTCTGAGACCTGCACACATGTGCAGAAAAATACACATTGTAAGTTTTTTTGTGATTTGGGGAAGGCCCCTAGCCTTCTTAAAAGTGATTTCATGCATGGTGTAAGCTACACCACACTTAGTTCCCTCTTCATATAAAGGGATTAGTCAAAACACATAGGCACTTAGGGGGTTTAAAATCATTATTTCCTCTTTTGCTTTCATTTTTTCCACATGGATGGATTTCTTTGACTAAAAGTATAAGTTGGAATCATTTGTAATCACATAAAACTTGCATTGGGACTAGAACTTGGATAGCAATCGCTTAGTATGCCCTTCTCGTGTGCTTCCAAGCGACCTTGAGAATCAGAAAAGGATTGTAGGACAATTTCATCTCCCTTAAAAAGACTAAAACCTTTAAGAGAGGACAACAGCCCCTTCAGGACTCCTCTTAGTTTATTTTTCAAACACATCTTAAGATTGTAATGGGCCCATACATTCCCACATGCTACAAAGATAGGATAGTGTTGAAATTTACTTTCTTAGATTAAATCACTAGGAAAGTTTAAAGGTTTTGTAATGGGCCCATACATGCCCACATGATCATAATCTAGGATAGTTTCAAATCTTTTCTTAGATTAAATCACAATAGGGAGTTAAAGGAATAGTAAAGGACCCACATGTCCGCGTGCTAGTTTCCTAGGGACTTTTGAATTACGCAAGGTTGTACCAAGGGAATTTAGTTAATTAGGTAATCAACACTTTTAAGGACCAAGAGAAGTCCACATGTAGCAAGGTGACACCTAATTCATTAAAACATTGGTACACTTTCACTCATTCACACACAAAAGTCACTTATCACTCACATAGTTTTCTTCTTGAAACGTGGAGGTCAAAGTAAGTTTCCTCCAAAGAGATTCCGAAACACCCCACCCTTTTCTTGACAAAACTATCCACTCCCATTTAATTTCAACGAGGTTGGTTCACACCCCCAATCTCTCAAACAACCAAATCTAAACGTTTTCTAAAAACTCACTAAGTTTTCCTCCACAGGAGGTACCAAAATATTTTTTTTAGTCTAGGTAGGATTCTGGGGATAGGCATCCAAATAACTCCCCATTATCTCGTTCTCGCATTGTCAAAACAATAGAAGTTGTCAAATAGGGAACTGAAAATCCTCCAAGTCAAGTGTTCCTAACACCATAAGGCAGGGAGATACCCGTGAAGGGTTGAAGGTCGAGGTCCGGTTGTTCTGTGCATCCCCCCTTGAGGCACCCACCTCTTGGATGGGATCCAGCCCATGACCCATTTCTTAGGTCAAAAGTCTAAATACCACACTTTGACCGAGGTACCTAGTGACCAAAGTTTAGGACATCTACCCAGGTGGCGATTGTGGGCTGCAATTGCACCTTGATAAGATTTTGTGTGGATATTGGGAAATATCACCATCTCTTTCGACATATGCCCCCTTTACCCCTCATTATAACTGATTACTTCATCCTTCACTAGCTTCTCTTCCGGTGACTTTAGACCCCACTTTTGAGTACTATTGGAAGGTCCAATGCTATTTGAGAGGAAGGATGTTACGTCTTTTAGGACAGGAGCATTTGTTTTCTTTGCTTCCCCACGTGGATAAAACCCACTTATCCATATATATGCTTCTTTTTCAAAACACTTTATGTATGATGCACTTCTAATTACATTTTGATTTAGATATATATCATGTAAAGTCTAAAAATTATAACAAAGGCTCTTGTTTATTTATTACTCTCACCACAATTTGCACACATCCACTTAGCTAGTCAGACATCATAGGGGACCCACAGAACCCCCATCGTTTTAGATGCTTGCTAAACCTCCCTCTTATTTTAGGGGGAGTTACTAGTCTTGCCAACTCATTGGCACCAACTTCACACACTCCAGTGAGTGCCACTATCTTAGGATCAACTTTGCTTGGTTCCACATTACTTGGGTCTAATTCCCAAGGTCCACAGTCCACTCACTCTCCTTTACATGGAAGTGGGGGGCCAACATCCTCTCAAGGGGGAAGTACCAACCCACCTAGCCCACCTCAAGGGCCAGGTTCACAAACCACTCACACCATGGCTAGAACTAATCCTCCACCCCCACTTCAAATTCCATATTTGGCCTCTCTTAACATACCAAACACAAGAAAACTCACAAATGATCCTATATTACATGACCCCACATGGCCTACAATACCTACCAAACTACCTTCAGACATCCCCAAGTTTGAAGGAAAGGCAGGGGATGACCCTTCCAACCATATCATGACTTTCCACCTATGGTGATGTTCCAACAACATTATGGATGATTCCATCCGACTATGATTGTGAGATCGGAA